>JALIZH010030570.1:0-26031 GCA_030522465.1 Rhipicephalus appendiculatus | reverse complement strand
ATGCGAGACTCGTATAGACGTCCCAGGAGGAATGTGAGGGTGAAGGAATAGGGGCGGTAGCCCGGTGGTTGTGGACATTGCCCAGGTGCAGTGATACGCCGTGGGCTTCGCTCCACAATAGGGGCAGTATGAGGGATATTGTGTGGGGTGGAAGAGTGAAGGATGTAAAGGCAGGGGAATGAATTAGTCTGAAGCTGCCGCCAGGCAAGCATCCTCTCGGCTGAGTGATTTGTGGGGGTGGTGGGAAGTACATACGGCTTTCTCGGTAATGTTGTAGCGTTTCAATGTAGTTTAGTGGTTCTGTTGGTGCGTCGTCTGGGTTGCACAGCTCTTCCGATGGCGCCTGGTTTGTAAGCTCTTGAGCTGCCGCATCAGCGCGTTCATTGCCATATAGAGAGGCGTGTCCAGGTGTCCAGACGATACGCACCCTCTGTGACAAAGTGGGGGTTCGTTGATGTCAGGATACGGTGAGTGTAGGGCGTGACCATTCCTTTCGCTATGTTCCGACGTGCAGTTTGTGAATCAGTAACCACGGTGATTGGTTCGTCCGGTGCTGGTATTTGTGAAGCGTGTATGATATGATAGCAAGGGCGATAACAGCCTTTTCTGCCGTGGCGCTGTTGACGGTGTTAAGCGTAGCCGATACCGCTACAGAATCGGTATTGTCCACTACGACCAGACACATGGCTCGTTTCTGTGGATATCGGGCCACGTCACTGTAAATGACTGGTGCGTTAGATGTGCCGTCGCCTATGGCTCGCATTAAAGCTTGAACTCTTGCCCGTCTCCGGCCTCAATGTCGATCAGGGTGCATATTGCGGGGTATGGGGGCTACTTGAATTTTCTTCCGAATGTCAAGTGAAAGATGTTTCGGTTCTTGTTGCGGTTTGTTTGGCACGCTGTATCCCAACCGAGAGATAATGAGACAACCCTCTCTTGTCCGCTGGAGGCGTTCAATTTGGCTGTTACGATGTCCTTCAACTAGTTCAGGTATGGTGTTGTGAACTCCAAGTCGTAGAAGGAGCTGCCTTGACGCGTAATGGGGCAGTCCCAGAGCAGCCTTTAGTGCCGTGCGGAGAAGAGTGTCCATCCGGTTTGTCTAGGTTTGAGTAAGGTTGTGGTAGGGGACGTGGTAAGTCAATCTGCTTATGATGAGGACTTGCACCAATCGGAGAGTATCTTTTTCGAGAAGTCCATGTCGGGGGTTGGTAATACGCTAAATCATGTGAGTCACTTGGGCGATTTGTTTGCGCAGTACTTGAAGGGCATATGTGGCCTTGCCGTTGTGTTGAATATGCGGAGTCTATGTACCCTTGGAATATGGTTTCATTCAGATGCACGGCAACGTCTGGTGGTACGTTGGTCCTTTTTCGGCGTTTAAACACCAGCAGGAGTTCCGACCTCTCAGCTGCGCAAGTGAGTCCTCCGGCTTAGGCATACCCGTGGACGACATTTACAGCGTCCTGTAGTGCGTCTTGAATGGCGCCGTCTGACCCTTTGCTTACCCAGATTGTGACGTCATCGGCGTAGAGCGCATGCACAGAGAACACCAAAGGAAGGAGAGACACCAGTTCATATACATATCGACAGAGATAGAACTAGACGGGACACAAACACGTGCACAGTTACAATTGCGTGCTTATGCAGTGACTAGAACTAAAGTTTCTGGCACTCACATCACACTGGGTTAAGTCTCAGTGCATTAGCCGTGGTGTAGTCACCGAGAGGCTCCCACCGCTCGTGTGGCGTAGGCCGAACTGGAGACGGGTCGCACTTGCGCTCAGGCCAAGGCGGCGGTGCACACCGTGAGGTCGTCTCAGCGCCAAGGGCCGGGACGCGGTCACTCAGCGCCAGGGGCGGAGCGCGTTCAACCCCGGGTCAGTGCCGGGGCGTGGCCCGGCCCAGCGAAGAAGTGCCAGGGAACATCCAGCAATGCAGCGTCTGCGCCTGGAACAGCGCCTGGAAAGATGCGATCAATATGAAGAAGGGCGCCTCGAACAACGTTACCGCGACAGGGCAGCGTAAGGAACAATGGCTGACCAGCCGCCAGGAACGTCACCAGGGAGAGTCGCAGGGGACAGATGGGTCGATGCCCAGCGTGGAATGACCCCGCGATGGTGGAAGCCGGGACGAGGCCCGGACCAGCAGGGCAGGACCATGATGTCGGGGCGTGGCCCGATGTTCCATCTCTGTTGCGTCTCTAGCGCTTGCCGAACTGTCCCCGTCGCTCAAGACTTTTTCTCTAGGCCCGCGCAGGAACACGCTGTTGCGTTCCGCTTACAAGGATTAAATCGATAAGGGCGCCCGCGCCACAATGGTGGGCGCCGCAGTGACGGGCGCCCAGGTGGAGCGTGATTGATGGGACTCGCAGTTCTATCGGACGCTGTTGTTCGGGAAGCTGACCCTGTTGTCCATGAAAATTGTGTCCATGAAAATGATTTTGCGCAAGACATGTCTGGTCAAACCGAACCATAGCGGAAATGATGCTTCATTCGTGCAGTCCATTCCATCTTTTTTTATTGTGCAAATTAAGGAATAAGGAGAAGGCTCGGCTTGAAACTGAACTAATAAGTCATGTATGATTCCCTAAGCAATGGGAACATGTTCGTGGAGTTTACCTGAAAAAATTTGTGGAACAGGATAAAAATATCTTCAATGCTACTCAGCAGCACATGAAAGTACACATTCATGCTGCGTAACCTCTCACCATCAGTGCTTTATGCACACCTGGCGGTCAAAACTTACGATACATTGGCTAGTCAGTAAATATGATGTTTTGGATTGCTGAGACCCACTGTGTACGCTGCGAAAGGTGCTATTGACTGCAGTGTACAAAGGATTGTTCTCAGCATAAGCAGTAATTCAGTTTCGTTGGATATCTTGTGTCGAGGAACAGTTTGCAAATATCACTAATCTTTTCATCAGTCAAGGGGCGTATAGTGTGGGAACTCTTCAAAGGCAGGCAATGAAACTGAAGCACAGAATATATTTAGTGCAGCCCAGATATTGAAATTTCCATTCCAAAGAAATACTGCTCATTTCTGTGAGCAGCATGCATTAGTTGCATAGCATAAACGTCAGTAAGTAGTGATATTATGTGGAACCTGATGTGGTACCATTTTATCGGCCTTTTACTGTTTTTAAATTTTCATTGCTTCTTCACGGTGCTGCACCCATTTGTTGATTTAAAAATTCCAACACACAAATAATTGCTGAGAGAACCACGTTGAATTATACATATAGTGTCATGGTCTCCGTAGATGGACAACGAAACAGGAACACTCAGGAGAACGAAAACTTTTTAGGTGAGAGAAAACTAAGCTCATAGACAACAAGTAATGGAAACAGGAAAATATAAAGAACGTTTCGTTGCAAACTCTGTACCAAAACTAAAAAAGTTATATGTACAGTTCCGTCACTGGTTGAGAGCCTTAACGTGGCAGCTCCGGTGCTGAGACGCAGTGTTCACGTGTCCGCGAAATACGTTGCTTCACCGGAGCACGACTGTCCGCTGCGTCGTCGGGTCCCCGTAGTGTCCGGTCACAGCCGCGTCAGGTACTCGCAGCGGCTGTACCCCTCGTCCTTAGGTGCATGGCCCACGGAGCATAGCCGCAGAACATCTGCTCGTCCTCAGGAGAACGGCCTCGCTAGACCGAATTGGTCGCACTTCTGGTCGCGTCCCGCAGCACGCAGTACGTTGCTGCGAAGGCTGGGGCACTTTGACAGGAGCTCTGTTGGAAGACTTCGGGCGAACGCCTTGCCGCTACTACCGTTCGTCCGCGCCCCCTCCCGTTGCAATCCCTCTGCTCTCTCTCCCTCTCTCTGCTGGCCACGTTGCCTCTCGTGCCCGTTCTTCTACATATTGTTCTTTATTTTCATTTTTCAATTCTCTTTCAATATACCATCTTCTTTCTTTATTCTATATTGCTTTGTTTCATACCCTTCTTTTATTTCAGTTCTTCTTCGTCAACTTATCCATCTTTTCCCGCAAGTCCCCCGCAGGGGCGTCTGCGCTAGCAGGCGTTTGGTGTGTAGCGACACCACGGACGCGAGCTAACGGGGGGGTTTCTGCTCCCTCCCACGCCTAGCCGTGCGTGGCCAAGCCGTGTACGGGGAAAAGGGGATCTTGGGGGTTGAGCCGACGCTGGGTGATTCAACCTTTAAGGCTCGCCGGCGGAGGCAACACACCCCTTTGGCCCTAGCTTCACGTAGACGGCACCCCTGGGCTGACCCACCCAGGGGAAATCGGCAGTCACCTTTTCCTGTCTCTCTCTCCCCTCATCTTCGTCTTTCTCTCTCTTTCAATTTTTTCTGTCTTCTCCTGTCTTCCATTTACTACTACTTTTCCTGGCGGCGAGGGTTAACCTTGTGTATCATATCCAGTCTTGGGTATGCATATGTGGTTATAGTGACAGCGTACGGCTGGCGTCGTGCAGGCTTGTTCACAAGTCCAGCCGCGTCCCCTTGTTGGGCTCCGTGGTTTGCGGTCGGCGCTGTTGCCGAACACACTAATTTTTTTATGGCTTCCGTACAAACGCGCAATAGGATTGCCGATAAATACCGGCACGGAATCATTTCTCGCGCTGGGGTTACACCATACCCTAGACGAGCTAATCGAAGCTCACAACATCGCCCAGTACGAACGTTTGGCAAAAACCAGAACCGGTCGACACATCCTCGAGACGCTGGGCATAAACTACCACACGCAGCGTGGCGAAAAGGTCGGGATACCCAGACATATTCGCGAGCGCACCGTCGTTCTGCCGTTACCCAAGAACATGCACCCTACGCATCACATCGGTCGTCGCAACAAGCGCGCGCAAGACCTGGAAAAGAAATTCGGCAACAGTAAAGACACCGTTTACGTAGACGCGGCCCGTTACGAGCGCCAACGCGGTTTCGCGGTCGCGATCACGAATCACGTTGGAACTTGCATCGCAAGCGCTACGATACGCACAGAAGAAACGGAGGCGGCCGAAGAAGCAGCGATAGCCCTCGCGATAGCTACCACGGACGCCGAGGTGATCATAGGCGACTCTCACGTGGCCATACGCAATTACGCCAGCAGCCATCATTGATCGGTCTCGTAAAAGAGGCCGCACCGAGGAAACCTTTCACTTCTCCACACAGCCTACAGGAACATTCCCAAAGTACCACGTTATCCACAGTGCAAACACACCCGCAAGAAAGATGTCCCCATTTTTGGTGGCTAAATGCATCAAAGAAAAGATCGGACCGACGTACAAAGCCTCAAAAATGTCGAGCGGTGACATCCTACTCGAACTAACTGAAAAAGAACAAGTGCCGAAGCTACTCGAACTAGCCAGTATTGGTGAAACTACGGTTACAATCTATGTCCGCAGGTCCCTGAATACCAGCAAGGGAGTAATATCCGAAGACGACTTCTAAAGCCTAAGTGACGAAGAGCCCCTTGAGGGTTTTCAAGACCCAGGAGTGATAAAAGTTCAGAGAATAGTCATCCGCCGCAACGACCAGGAAATCCCCACCAAACATGTCATACTTACCTTTGGTTAAAGTGAAATGCCCACCTCTCTTGTGGCTGGGTATGTGAAAATCAATGTCAGACCGTACCAGAAGCGTCTGCTGCTCCATCCACCTCAAAGGGCCCGCCGACTCCGGTCTCGCTGGGCCCTAAAGGCAACCGAATGCCAAGGGCTGAGACTCGCGTCTCAGTACCGAGCTCTCGATCTTCCAGCGCCTCTGGCAGGGCGATGGAGGTCGATCCGAAGACCTCGGTGTCATCGACCCCGAAGGACAGGCGCTCCCCTGGAGCGCGCCCAACAGGAAAAGGTCCCAATAACCATGAAAAGCAAGCGATAACCAAAATGGTTATCGCATTTGTCTGTAGTTTCAGTTCTTAATAATGTCACCTATCATATTTAATTTTAACCGAACAATCCCCACAAGTACATTTGCTCAATTTTATTTCATCATGGCTTTTATAGTACATTGGAACTGTAGAGGTTTAATCCCTAATTTAAGTGACATAAAGGACATCATCAACAAGTTCTCACCAGTGGCTTTTTGTCTCCAAGAGACAAATCTTGGTGCAAAACATGACCATTTCCTAAAGGGCTTTACAGTTGCCCGAAAGGACCGCGAACATTGCAACCGTCTTTCGGGAGGAGTAGCCATAGTTGTGCAGGGCAGCATTCCCACGCGAGATGTCTAAATGAACACATCTTTCGAGGCCATAGCCATCACCATTCTATCATACAAAACCATCACCATCTGCTCACTATATATTCCACCTCACACACTTTTCACCACTAAAACCTAGAAAATCAGTGGAACAGTTGCCAAAACCATTTATTTTAGTTGGGGTTTTTAATGCTCATTCCACCCTTTGGGGTAGCGACAAAACTGATGCAAGAGGGCAGGTTGTTGAAGATTTCATTTTGTCAAACGATATTTGCCTTCTAACTCCGGCGCTTTTACCTACTTTTCACCAACCTCACGCATTTTTAGTTGCTTAGATCTTGCCCTGTGTTCACCGTGTCTTTTTAGCGATCTTAAATGGGAGGTCCTCAAAACGTCATACGGTAGTGATCATCAACCCGGCATCATACAACTCGTACCATCCTACCCAACTTTAACAAGCAAGCCACGCCGGTGGAAACTACAGCTCACGAACCGGCCAGTTTTCACAGAAAACACTCAGCTCGACGAAGTCTTCTCATCGGAACTTTATGTTGAGGAACTGAACGAAAAGTCCGTCAAAGTTATAATCTTAGCTGCAGAAAAGGCAATACCGCAGTCATCCGGGATCGTACGCAAGAAACTCAACCCTTGGTGGACAAGCCAGTGTACTGACGCCAAAAAAACAAAAAAATAAGGCCTGGGGGAATTCTGCGAAGGTACCCCACCTACACCAACCTCATCAACTTCAAACAGGCAAAAGCCATAGCCCGATTTATTCGAAGGCAGGCGGAAAAGGATTGATGGCAGAAATACATATCATCAGTTAACAGTTCAGTCACATCTAAACATATCTGGGACCAGGGCAGAAAGTTTAAAGGAGAGTACTCCTCCTACACAATACCGCTGCTTACAAGTCCAGACACACAAACAACACTAGAAGACCAGACCAACCTATTAGGCGAACACTTCTACAAGGTATCATGTTCAGGAAATTATACCAATGTATTCCTGAAATACAAAGAAAATGCAGAAAAACAAAGACTGCCTACAGCCAGTACATCAAATGAATGTTATAACCTCCCGCTTACACTGCACGAAATAAACAGGGTACTTTCCGCCGGTAAAAAAACGGCAACAGGGCCCGACCAGGTACACTACCCAATGTTGGCACACCTAGCCGAAGCATCGGCGGAGGCACTTCTCCAATTCTTTAACAAAATATGGGACTCCGGCATAATGCCTGAAGTTTGGAAAAATGCAATAGTTATACCTTTCCTCAAACCGGGTAAACCCCCCGACATCCCCAAGTAGCTACATGCCCATTGCATTAACAAGATGCCTAGCAAAAACATACCAAAGCATCATAAATATAACACTTACCTTCACTCTTAAGTCAGAGCGCCTAATAGACTCACACCAGTGCGGATACAAAAAGGGCTGTTCCAACCAATGACCATCTTGTTAGGCTGGAATAAGAAATACGACAAGCATTTCTACACAAACAGCTCTGTCTGGCGGTCTTCTTTGACTTAGAGAAAGCGTATGACACAACTTGGAGATATGGGATTCTCAGAGATCTAGCTAACTTGGGGATTCGCGGAAGAATGCTGAACTGCTTATGCAATTTCCTATCGAATAGAACATTTCAAGTACGCCTTGGTACGGTACAATCACGAATATTTGTCCAAGAATATGGTGTACCACAGGGTTGCGTTCAGAGCACCACTCTCTTCATAGTCAAAATGAACTCCATCAACAGGGCTATACCCCCCTACAGTCATGTACTCGATCTACGTTGACGATCTCCAAATCGCCTGCAGTGCCTCCAGCCTATCATCCTGTGAAAGGCAACTCCAAATTACAATAAATCAACTAACGAAATGGGCCGACCAAAATGGTTTCCGCTTTTCAACCCAAAAAACCACCGCTGTTCTCTTTACGCAAAAAAGAGGATTGTTCCCTGACCCTGTTCTTAAACTAAACAACATCGAAATACCGGTAAAGCAAGAATATAAATTTCTAGGAATCACATTCGACCGAAAACTGAATTTTCTGGCACACATAAGCCCTCTGAAAACCAAGGCAAACAGGCGCACTGAACGTTCTCAAAGTACTTTCCCATAAGCACTGGGGTTTTAGACTACGGTTTAGCATTTTAGACTACGGTTGCGTAGCATTTTAGACTACGGTTGCGTTGTCTACGACTCAGCGCGAGACTCGTATATTCGCCGTCTTGACCCTATACGCAACCTCGGTCTCCGTCTGTCCAGTGGTGCTTACAGAACATCGCCTGTGCAAAGTCTGTACGTAGAATGCAACGAGCCTCCTTTGTGTCATCGAAGAGCAGTTACTAACCCTGTCAAATGTTTTAAGAATAGGGTCGTCACCTGAACACATCTGCTACGAAATCGCCCCGAAGTGTAACTTGCGCTTACACTACCTAAACAAACCGGAACCTTAATCAAACCACTTGTCCTACGCTGCGAGGAACACTGCCGCATTTATGCCATCCCTGAAGGAGCACTACATGTCGCTATTAAACCACCAAGGCTGCCGCCATGGTTTGACCTGTCGCAGCTTTGCGAGTTTTCATTAAGCCGTTTCAACAAAAAAGGCACACCACCAGTACACATGATTCAAAAATTCCAAACACTTCAGTATAAAGGTAGGGATTGACAAAGAATGTACACAGATGGCTCAACAACAGAAAACCATGTGGGAATTGGGATCGTGACAGCGGAAAGTGCAGTTTCTGTGAGAGTACCTCGTAGTTTTTCTAGTTTTTCAGCGGAAGCTTATGCCTTCAGTGAAGCAGTTAAGAAAATCATCACTGGTAAATACAAGAAAGCAATCACATACACCGACTCACTAAGCGCACTAAAAGCTCTACATATAGAATCCGAGTGTGAGCGATTAGTGGATGACATTTTAAACATGGTATCTTTAAACAGCCAGGTAGTTTCGACCCGGTTCTGCTGGGTCCCAAGTCATGTTGGGATACCTGGAAACGAAAAAGCAGATAAATATGCTTCCTTGGCAGCACACAAAACAGTAGGAAAAGTGAAAATTCCCCTTAAAGACATCCAGCGAACAATTCGTCTGGCTCTACTAGCAAAATGGCAACAACAGTGGGACACATGCACGAATAACAAGCTCCACCTGGTGAAGCCCATACTCGGTGAATGGAAGACCTGCCGTCACCAAGAACGGTTTATCGAAGTTATATTACGCCAACTTCGCATTGGACATACGTATTTGACACACAACTTTTAGGGGCGAAGCTCCTTAAGGTGTGGGTCTGTCCCTCCTCTGTAGTAGTAGTAGTAGTAGTTGTAGTAGGTAGGTAGCCACGTATAGTGGAATGTACCCACTCCACGTGATAAAGATGACGATGACGCGGTATAGTGGAATGTACCCACTACACGTGATAACGATGAAGTATAAGCGCGTTCCAGTATAGTGGAATGTACCCACTACACGTGATAACGATGACGCTGATGACCATGAAGTATAAGCGCGTTCCAGACCACACATTCTGTTTCTGCCATGGATGAAAACGATCGAGCTTCGCCCACTCATCATCATTCACTTCGTGGATATGGCGTGATTTTTTTACTCGCAAAGGAAGAACAGCCAATATGTGAAAAATGACAAGAACCGCTAACACTTACACACATTATAATCACATGCCCGGATGTTGAAACGCACAGACAAAAATATTTCAGCATACTATACAAACAACACATACCTTTACACCCTGCTCTGGTGTTGGGAGATAACTGTCTAGTACCCCTGCCTGACATGCTAAACTTCCTAAAAGAATGTGGCCTTTTAAATAATCTTTAGAACTTCACTATCTCACTGCGCTCTTCTTAACACCTTGTGTCTGGCGCAGCATAGCCTTAGCTGCTTTTGCGCCATAAAGCACCAAATTAACTAACATCTCCCGCAAGTCGACATAATCATGACAATTATATGCCCTCTTTTGGAGAGTTTTTCTTCATGAAAATCTGCTCCTGACGTCCCAGGGCCTTTAATCGTCAATTAGTATCATATACAAGTCCTCCCGATCCACTTCAGCGGCACACTCACATCACACGATTATCACTTATAACATCACCAAACCTCATTGTTATTTCACTATAACGTCACCTGATATGTGTCGTTGCACAGTGGATAGCTCCTATCATAACACGTCACTGCAACCCCTGTCATAACTAAAATAACAACAGCTACAGCAACAACAAAGACCTTTTGCTCTTTATCGTTATAGGGTCCTGCCCAAAAAATCAGCACCAACGTTATCGTCCGTTCACGTACTCGACATGAAAGCTATATTCTTGTAACGTAAGACTTCATCGCATCACTCGAGCATTAGTTAGCTTTGCTTTGCTTAAATACTCGAGTGGCTCCAGACGCTATACACTTTGAAATGCCTCCCATAGAGGTAAATGTGAAATCATTCCCCTGCTCAAACCAAAGCTACGCATTCTTTTTCAATCGTCGAGTAATGCCTTTTTCGCTTACTAAAGCGCTTGCTTGCGTAGAACACTAGATGTAGCGTATTGTCCGTTTCCTGCAGTAAAAGAGCCCCCAGTGCTTTCTTCTGATGCATCTGTGCGCGGAAGAAATTCTTGTTCAAGGTTGGGTGCTACCAGAATAGAAGGTTCGGCTATGCGCTGCTTGCGTGTCTCAAATACAGACGCTTGCGCTTTCGTCCTTTAACCGTGTTGCTGACGCCTTCCTTCGTCAGTTTTACCAGAGCATCAGGTATCTCAGCGTAATGCAGAATGACGTCTCTGTAAAATCCTGTGAAATTCAAAATTGACTACTTTGTTTTTGGTCTTCGGTGGTCCTGCTTCTTGTATTTTCTCGAGAATGTCTTATTTTGTGGCGATGTGACTCAAGCCTAACTTGCGCCCAAGGAAAGTCACCGCTTGGAACCCAAATTCTTGTTTATTTGGCTTAATTGTCAGTCTGGCCTCGTGTAATCCTCGGAAGAGTTTTTCCAAGGTTTCCAAGTGCTCCCTTGACGTGTCTGTAGCTTCAAGAAGGTCGTCAATATACTGTTCAACGTTAATAAGGCCGTGCAGAACTCTCGTCATCAGTTCTGTGAACACGGCGACGGCGGTCTTGAGTCCAAACGGCATAAACTTGAATTTGAAAAGCCCTCGCGTGCAGGAAAACGCCGTCTTTTCTTTGGATGTATTTTGTATGGGTATTTGCCAATACCCCTTGGCCAAACCTAACTTCGAAAAGAACTTTCTTTCGCCAAAACCTTTGCAAAAGCACGTCCACTCTTGGTATAGGTTCCGATCCCGCTAAGAGCATAGTGTTTAAGCGTCTAAAGTCCACCTCCCTTTCAATGGACTCTTGTACCACCAACGGCAAAGGCTATTGCCTGACAAACTGGCGTTGCAGTGGCGCAGTCAAGCTTGCATTCAACGACATTAGTTCTCCCTGGAAGGTGAGAGAATATTTCGCCATACTCCTCTAATAGTGCTTGAAGTTCCGCTTCTTCTCTGGTCTCCATAGATGGATTGATCAGGACCTTCTCCAGCCCCATGCTCTCATTGTAGTTGAAAGTTTGCACTTAGATGTCGTCCTTCTCTTCTGTGAACTACCATACAGGCTACTTCCAATCCTTTTGGCTGATGTCTCTCCACATATTTTAACATGTTTATATGAAATAATTTCTTGGCATTGTTCACCAGAAGTGCGTAGTCTACATCGCTCTTTTTCTGTGTAACCTGGAATGGACCCTTCCATTGCATCAACAATTTATGTCGATCGCTGGGTAATTGTTCTTGAGCCGTTGTCTCCAGACTTTAGATGCCTTGCCACGGACTTCTTGTAGTATCTCTTACACCGTTCATTTGCATTAACTCAGGCTTTAATGCGCTAACTTGCATATTTCTTCAAGTTCCTTTCCCAGTTCTAACACGTACGTATAGGTCGTTTTATTGTCGTTGTCAAGCTCTTCGTTTGCGCATACCTCTTTAAGCACTGTTAAGGGTCCTCTGACCGTGCGGCCATACAACATTTCGGAAGGTGAGAAGTTGAGGCTTTCTTGCGGCACTTCCCTGTATGCAAACAAAAGTGCTGGTAAGTAACGATCCCAATCAGTAGGTCTTTCTTGGCTCATGTTTAACCACGTTCTTTAAAGTACCGTTAAAATTTTCTATCAGTCCATTGGACATGGGGTGATAAGGCGTAGTCAGCATCTTCTGATCGAACGATCGAAACAGCCTGTTGAACTTCTTCATAAATTCACATGAAAAATTCGAACCTCTGCCGCTGGGTATTCTTTTATTTATTTTTTTTTTGAGAGAGAGAGAGAGAGACCGTATCTAGAGAATATCTCTAATTACTCCTCGGCGACGTGGATTGCAACTATACTTTTCAGTGCGATGGCTTCTGGATATCTTGTCGCCATGGCAACCATCGTGAGAAGATATCTATTTAACAGTACGTTATGTTGGACCAGTTGGTGCATCGTTATTTGAAATACGTGGCGCAAGGTTACTACTGAGAAGAGACATTCGGTCCCGTGGCGTTCCTTCTTGTCTCTTCTTGTCTCTTCTCAGTAGTAACCTTGCGCCACGTATTTCAAATAAAGATATCTGTTCCCTTTGGTTGAAGCCGGCGTAATCCGGACCTATGATGTCTATTGCTATTCTCTGAAATGTGAAATGGGATCTCGATTATCGGAATGTTTCCCAAGGGTGGGAAACATGCCATAATTTACGCCTCTCGATCGGCGAACTTCTCCTGTAGTACATCACCGGTACATTCCGAACGTCGCAGAATTAGACGTTGCGAGAAGCGTACGTGTGTATTCTTTTCGATATTCGTGTTTCGATCGTGCTGATCGAACCTGCAACACCCGAGTGCCGTGAATTGCGCACCGCTAGAGTGAGCATGGGTGTGACTCAAGCGCTACTGATTCGGTGGTTAAATGCTTGTGTTCCGTTGAAGAAGCAACTCCATGTTCCCGACTGTTCAAGTAATGACGACAGCGTATGTTTGCAAACCATCACCACGTTAAACATGCGGTCCCGTGCAGCAGCGATGGCGCTACTTGGTAGCGGCCTACTACTGCGGCGAATCCGTCAGGCAGGCTCTGTGCATACTACCTCGGAGTGCCATTCGGTTCATACGTCTATTCTAGTTTATGCAGTTTTCTGTATCACGCACAGGATTTCGCAGAGCTTCGTTTATGAACGGTAACGGAGGTGAAATACAACCTTTCACACCGCGGCAAATACTTAGGTGGCGAGCTTCCATTGTTTGGGGGAAGTATTTTGGCCTCATACATTTCAGTGCAGCTCATGACTTCATCCGGTGAAAGTGGCGCGAGCCGTACGTCCGCACGTCCTATCTGTACGTATGCTAACAAACGGGTTGACCCTCCTCTGGGCTCCATCTTGAATTCGCAGCGCGCCACCTATAGTTCGTGGGCGTTGCGAATACATCTAAACACCCGAGCTAACACTCGAAAAAATTTAACAGCTAATCTGCTTCTCCATGAGAAAAGAAACGGGATCGCAATAGAGAAAGGTATCACGCAAATATGACCTCTCAAATGTTGTTCACTGCTAGGTTATAAGCGTCGAAACTACTAAAAGCGATAATGAACTTGTAGTGCAGGGAGACGAGACGGTGGCTGACGAGGCCGTGCCGTGATCGCAGCTCTATTGAACGCGGGCGAAGCGAGAGACTGAAGCGGTTGTGGCTGCCGCGTCCAGCCAGGTCAAGAGCCAGGCCGTTCTGACCACCTCGTGGCTCCAGCATTACGAGCCACGCGTTCTCTGTTTCTCTTGCGCGGCAACTGGCCAAGACCGCGCGGTGCTACAAACTTCAATGAATAATATCTAGGCAACCTATGATCTGGAGACACAGGTTGCCGACACACTACTCTCCATAAATGAGCACGATGAATTAGAAAAATGACAGAACACCTCAACCTAGAAAGTAGGAAAATCAGAATAGGCGAAAGACAAAGATGGGGGAAAATAAAGTTCATGATTTGCAATGAACCTTTGGAGTGTGCACGAGAATACGTAGAATTAATGCGAATTACTGACAGGAAGGAGATGAAAAGGAATATATCCCAGAAGAAAGACGACCTGGAGCTCTTATGATAGACTTTCCCAACACGTGGCAGGTAACTGTCCTTCAAGCGGCAAGTGTGCAACAATTTTGCACTAACATTACTAACGTATGTGGCATATACTTGAAGGATGAGAAACTCAGGAATTTAGGAGCCACAATGCGCAATCATTCAAAAAATGATAGGCGTAAGGACCAGAGTGGATTAGGAAACAAAAAGGGACAGGGGAAATTTCAGGTGACATTCACAAACAAAAAAAAAAAGAAAAGTGCACCTGGGCAGGTCACGTATTTTGAAGGACACATAGCCGAAGGTCAGCTATAGTGGTGGTTTTCATACAAAAAGGAGGGAAACCGACAGAATTAAAAAAGAAAATCACATGCAAAATGGAACTGTCTCCCTCAAGACAGGGAAAACGTGACATCATTGGAAGGGGTCCTCCACACGCAGTTCGACGTGAATGAGGATGAGAATGATGGCATTTACAATGGCTGCACAAAGGCTTACAATGACTCTTGCGCATTTTTCATGCATCGGGGCAACAGGTGTGCAAAGTAAAATGTCTGACGTTTTGAAATAAGCTCTTCCAAGAAGACGTCGTCCCTTTCCACATTAACTGTGATGTTGTGCTTTGTGGAACAGACAAATAAATGGCTTCTGTCGGGCCATACATAGAGCATCACCATCACCTGAATATAATACTGGTGATTATTTTAGAGCTAGCCTGCCATCAACACAATGTATGTATGGAACATCACTCGCTCCCTTCTCATGATCATTCAGCATATCATGTTTCAAATAAAATGGGCCTCTTATTTCTGCTAGTTCGGGCACATTGTTGGAACAAGTTAATCGATCTGGCCAGCAGCGCAACCACGGCTGTTCCAAGTACATGACCAGTCCTACCGGCTGGCAACGGAAGAAAATAGAGTTGAGCATATGCAGTGTTTTGCGCAAGGGCATGTCTGTCCAAAGCGAACCATAGCGGAAGCGATACTTGATTCGTGCAGTCCATTTCATCTTTTTTAATCTGCAAATAAAGGAGTAAGGAAAATGCTCCGCTTGAAACTTCACTGATAACTCATGTATGATTACCTAAGCGATGGGAACTTGCAGAGACGATGACTACTGTCCTCGCCCCTCCTGTTCGTGGAGTTTGCCTTAAAAAAGAATTAGTGGCACACTGTCAAATATATCAAATGCTACTCAGCAGCACATAAAAGTATACCTTCAGCCTGCGTAACCTCTCACCTTCCGTGTATTATGCACATCTGGCAGTCAAAGCTTACGATAAATTGGCTAGACAGTAGATCTGATGTTTTGGTTTGCTGAAGAGTAAAACGGTTTAGTTTTCGAGGATGACCAGTAATTCAGCGTCTTAGCATATTCAATGCCCAGGAAACATCTGCGCAATTTCATAAATTTCTCGTTGAACAGGGTTGTAGGTATGGTAGCTCTTTAAAGGCAGGAAATGCAACTGAAGCACAAAATATTTTGAGTAGTGCAGCCCAGATATTGAAATTGCCATTCCAAATAGATACTACCCATTTCTGTGAGCAGCTTGCATAAGTTACAAAGCAGCCATTATATGAGCGTCTACAGTGTTATTTCTTCATCGCAAAGAGAAGTCACTGCTGCGTGATTCCGGCAAAGGAAGTTTCAAGAAGCTCTTTACATTATGTGGTGGCAATTAGATGAGAACGGCTGTGGTTTTGTAAGCTTGTCTGCAAAGGCACTGCAATCAGACATTTTCGTTGTGATGTTGTGGGCCTAGGAACTTCTGACACGAAGGCGACATTTCAGATGCCACCTCTGATAAATATATTGCAGCGAGCTCACACGTTAACCGAAACGCTGTTAAGGTGTGGAAGACTTTTTCCCGGTTGCTTGCAGTTTCGTTACCAGGGCGATTTCCATTACGTTGTAAGGGTACTTCTTTACGAATTACAAGGCCCTTTCACGTGGTGTGAGGTTGATGGAGAAGTTGCTTTTTCTCACCTTTGGATGACAGAGACTCGTCATTTCTAGCGTCGCTAATAGCCGCCTCTCCCTGTCTTATAGTTTTACAACCATCAGTTGATCTTGATAACCAACAGATTCACCTTGTTATAAGCGCGCTTTGACCGACCACCGTAAAGGCTCAGGCTTCACTCCAAGCACGACTCTCGGGGAGGGTGCCGTACTGGTGGGCTGCATTTATGAGAAGAACGCGCGACCTCCTGTGTAGTGCTTTCACCGTTGGTGGCGCCCTCCTCCGAGACGCCGACTGCGTCGCTCAGCGACGCTGTACGCGTGCGAACCACGGAGCCCTTCTCCTCCTAGCGTCTCAGTGCTTATAAAAGGCCGGCGCAACTAGCGTTGAGGGCTTCTTCGTCCACACAGCGTCCACTTGCTTCGTTCGGGCTCTGTCCTCGTTATGAATTGCACTTTTACTTTCTTTGGGTCCATTTTGCCTTTGACCTGCGATCTTCGTAGCCCAGTCATGTGGCCCTCGTGTCATGCTACCCGTGGAACTCGTAACAATGTTTTGCTAAACCTGCGACCATGTGCCCTTGCTTTTCAGTCCAGGATTTCCTTTCAAGGATATGCGTTGGTTAGCACTTGCGGTGCGGAAATCACGTAAGCACCTCAACCGGGCTCAGTGGCAAACGTTTTGGGACTGGAAGAGGCCGACCTGCATGAATACACGGCGCCGTATCACACCAATGATCAGATTTGCGGGTAAACCGCTAGTGACATCGTCCTTGCATGGAAAGAGGTCCTTTACGAACTTCGTGTCGAGACATGGTCGCGATGACGGCCGGTTTCAGGTACACGGAAAGTCCGTGCACGACGTGTGGTAATGTTTATTCACGCACAGCGCCAACGCTGCGGCGCGCTTGCACCACTCGACGCATCCTGCTTTGCACGTGAAGTTGGCTAGCGTGATTGTGCGCCTCCGTCCGGAGCGCTTAATTACGAGAACAGATCATTCCAAATGCTCGTCCACGAAGTATAAACAAAGTCTTCACCTCTAACCGAGCATCGCAGTGAACCTTCTTCACTTCGGCGACACACTTACCCGCACTGTCGGAGGGTCCGCAGGCACTGTTCATTTCCGCTCGCAGCCGCAGACCGGTGCGGAAAGGTCATGTTCAAGGCGCAAGGTGTCACCCTTCAAAAGCACCTCAAATTTTCGGTCACCTTGAAGTCGCGAGATAGCACGCGTTTTTCACTTGCCGTTGCCATTGTGCAATGCGCTCATTAGCGTGGTGCGAATGTGTGTTGCTCCCACTGGTTCCGCTCCTGTAGGCGCTCGCTGGCGATACGTTGCGAGTAGCGACAGCATCACGCCTTTCACCGCGACGAGAATGACGTGGGAGAAGGTGCTGCGCGGCATCCACCGCATTTTTGTTTGACGGTCGTTTTATTTTTAGAGGACTCGCCTGCCATACCGTTACGTTGTTTATGCTTGCTTATTGTTAGCCGCAACGCGACCAGCACGCGAAAAGAGGCAACGGCTGGTCACAAGTATACTTTAGCCCATGAACTATAAATGTAACTTATCCCTGTGGTCGCGCGGTTTGTACGTCTTGTGCTTTCACCGCAATGTTTGCGTTGGACTTGTGGCTCGTTCACAAATAAAGGGGCTTTATTCACACTGAGCATTCCGGCGGCGGCGAGATCCGCCGAAAGGATCCTCTCTGCGCCGATCGCTCTCGGACCGATTTTTGCGGCAACTGCCTCCGAATCGGCTCGCCGCGAACCAATAAGAGCGCTATTCGAGGAATTTGAAGAAATGGCGGCCAAGCCCGCTTCGCTTGTCATGTCGCAGTGCACGTCACTGAATGTTTTAACCAGAGCTTAACTCACTCGCCGTAGTACTTCACGTCCCGATCTCGTAGAAGAGGTAGCAGTTGGCGTTACCGAGGTTGTCGCGATCTTGCAGAGCAAGACGAACCCACCACCGCAGCTGGCGTCGTAACGACGGTTTTTTCTCCTCTTCGTGCGGCTTGCCAGCAAAGTAAGCAGCACTGCTCATTCCTGCTTAGTCGTCAGCATAGTCGTTTAAGACAGTGAAGGTGCACGAAAAAGAAACATCGAAGTCTATACGACCGGATTTAGATGCGTACTGGCGTACCGTAGTCGCGTAGTGGCGTAGTTGCGAGCCGTGACAACATGCGGGTGAAAGCGCATCGATCCCGCGCTCGGCCCGTGGTGGAGGGTTTACTCGGCAGATAGCGCACTATGGCTATCCGGCATAATCCAGCGGCGCAGTGCGCGTGCAGTGCGAACGACGCTGTGTTTCGGCGACAGGAGAATCCCGCTCGCTGTAGGCAGAGGATTCTCCAGTGTGAACTAGGCTTTACAGAGGGCACGAAGGCCACTTCGGCCGTTGCAGCGGCCGCGTTTGCGAAAGAAGTGCACTGCTCAAACGCAAAGTAAGAACAGACAGTTGTTTGTTTTCGTGCTGTGTATACCTGTCGGTTCGTTTCATACGCCCTTTGCGTTTGAACAGCGTTCTGTGTGTTCATTGCCCTGCGTCCTTTCTGCTTGAGCAGCGAGCTGCAAGTTTCGAGCTGCTTGCCGTTCTCCATGTGGCATTCCAACTTATTGTGATCGCATTCATAGCTTCACCCTTGCGGTGAAACTATGACCTTTTTCGGTGTCGTGCAGTTATAAGATGCAGCAACTTTTACACGCAGCTGTATATGAAAATTGGTGTGTATTGTGGTGCTCTAACGGGTCGTTTAATCTTTAAAAAATATATTGCAGTGGTAGTAATTGTGTTGGTAATGGAACTGATGTGTAAGTAATGGTTCCGGTATTAATAAACCCTTATGTAAGTTCAGTACACTTTTGAGGTGCTTAACAGTGCTTAGCGGATCAATTGAGGGTTGTTTTTAAGTTATCAAGTGCCAGCAACATTTCATTGAAAGCGTACCTCTTGTCACTCTCTTTCCAGATTACTCAGACTAACGGCACCGCGTGACGCCTATTTATGTGACGTCATCAGTGGCGTCACACTAAAAAAATAAGCGGCCTTTAAAAATGTTGAATGCGTTATACTAAACTATCAAGTAACTCAATTGTATGAAGTTCTAAAGCTAAATCTCAAGGGGGGCACACTGGCAAGGGGTGTCCCCCCCCCATCCCGAACACAAGGGGGGTCCGGACCCCCCTGACCCCCCCCCCCCCCTTGATTTACGCCAATGGGCGTCATAGTAACGGAACATGACCGTATGACACCTTATGTGACCTTATAGTAACGTCACACATTTTCGTGATATGTGCCCTGATGAAGCCGCAATGTCTGATCGCGCCACCTTTTGCATTGTTAGCGTTGATGCCGATGGCGACGGTCACTTTTCTCATTTGGCAAGGCGTTAAGTTTTCGCGTTAAGTTCTGAATCCTAACCTAAACCAGCACCGTCAATTTTGTACCAATTTGCCTACGTGCATCTTAGAGGTCACTTTGAAAGAAGCTCGTGGATGTGGTCTGCTACACCAGGTACTGCAGTGATCTCGGCTGCACACAATATTTCAGTGAGTTGTATCAAGCCTCATTAATTATCCAGGCTATAAATTATCCAGCCGGCCTTCCCTGGTGCACTAAAAGAACCTATATTTAAATTGTGTGTGATTTCGTGGTGCGCTTCGGTGGCCCTATACGTCAGCCCTTGGAATCTGGCCGGCGATTGCCTCCCCATTAACGGGATCAGACACACTTTTCGCTGCAGATGAGCCTTCATGGAGAGTATTGAGGCCCACACTACGAATGCTTGGCACTCCTAGGGCAAACTTTTCACATATGTGGAGTAATAGGCCCTTCTAATAACGACTTCAATATTCAACGTGTGATTTGCAACTACAAAACGCGTTACTTACAGCCTGATTAGAGTCACTGTCGCGCGTACCAATGCATGTGGAAGCGCTTCTCCGTGGGACGAGCAGTGGTGCCAGAGCGGGCGCGAGGTGAACTAGGACCCGAGACGCCGCCTCGGCGGTACGCAACAGGCCGCACCTTCTTTTTATCCAGCGGCCGTGGCTGTTCGCACAGTGATGAAATAGTCGCGCACTTACTGTTACACTGCACTATGTGATCCCATAATTCGTTTTTCTGTCACAGCATTACTTCTGCTGCAAAACTGCGCCAATGTGCTCTCGTTCTTGCTCCTAATGTGTTCCTCAGCGGCATTTCTCGTGCTACAAAAGTTGCTCCAAATCTTAAGTTCACTGGAGTGACACAGTCGCAGACGAAGATGTCCGCATGATCGACAGTTGCTGTGCAGGATTTGCGTTCCTGTAGGCTTTCTAGGCTACAACTCGCTCGAACAAAGAAGGGATGCATTCAGGGAGCTGTGTGGAGTTGACGACAACGTTTTTATTTCTTTGCTCATGTGTTTGCTGCCATCTCTAGTGATATTAGTTCACGCAAGACTGAAAGTTGGGCTAGTTGGTGACATTATGGGCAAAAACAGCGCGCAGACGGACGGGACGAAGAAAAGGTAACACAGAACAAGCGTAAAAAAATTGTGCCACCTTGCCCTACAAGCACAGAATGGCGCATGGACTAAAACATGCGGCATCGCGTTACGATCTTCATGTACTATTTTCTGCCAAAAACAAATGAGGAAAATTGTGCCCATTGGTGAATAAAAAGCATAAAACACAGATGTCCAGCCTAAATAAATGTAGTATGAAGCATAGGGACGCTTCAATGCCCTGTGCACAAGGGGTCGTGTACAAAATACCCTTATCCTGTAATAAAGTGTACATCGGGCAAACGGGGCGCCGCCTCTATGTACGGCTAAAAGAACACTCCGGAACCTTCAAGACCAGCACGTATGCCAACCTGCCTTCACACTGCCACACGTGTGGGTGTAAGCCCTTGTTAAGTGATACGACAGTGCTCTTTAGACACAGGGATCAGACGACACGGGAACTCGTGGAAGCCTTACACATTAAAAAAAGAAGGAGAGTCCTGTGTGAGCCAAACATCGGTTTCTTTGCATGAAAAAGCAGAAAACCTAATCAGTAGTATGTTTGTATGGCTTGATCTTTTGTCGCGCCTACGCAGTCTCCTCACGGTAAAAAAGCCTTTTGTTTGCTTAGTTAAGGTTCGTCGCCAGCTCCTCTGCGCATGTTCATTATGTTTATCGTATGTGTTTAAATAATCTGGTCATTCCAATAAATAACAGTTGAGAGTAAACCAGCGCTTGTTCTGTGTTACCTTTTCTTCGATCCGTCCGTCTGCGCGCTGTTTTTGCCCATAATATTCGCAATGCCCATAGACTGTCGCGCCGCGAAGCGAAATTTAGGAGCGTCCTCTCAGGGATGATCGGTAGACGACACCCATACCCAGGAATTCGGGACATCGCTTTTAGTTCACCGTTTTTCACACCACGTGGCGTACAGACCTTCAACTTTCATAACTGGCGCCGTGACGCAGGCCGCGGGGCAGACAAAACGACAATACATACATACAAAAAATATCGACTATCGCCACCGAGAGCGAACCGTGATCGCTGACTGATAAGAGCTAGGCGTACGGCAGGCGGTCGGCTGGATGCTCGAAAGTGAATCAGCAGTTCTTTTTCAACGAATGCGTGTACACAACTCACTTGGCTGTGCTTGGAAAACACTGAATATCGAAAGGGTGTGCGGCCCTTCCTCTCGTCCTTTTCAATATATTTCGTCCGATTTTGCGGTCGTCGGCCCCCGCCGGTATCTTGGAGAAAGTAAGGACGTCCTTTCGTCGCTGCCGTTTTCTTCATCTAAAAACGCTAATTTCAAGGAAATACCAATGGCGATGGTTTGACATTATGCAGAAACAAACGACGTCCCTGATATTTGTTGGCGTCACTTTACAAATTAATTATTTTGCGCTATAGCGTGAATGCAACAGGCCGTGCGGTATTCACTGCCAGTGACAACATTTTTTTAGAGGGCTCGAGGAGGAGCAGAAATAAAGGCCGAAATTCATGACAAGCGCGAGATTGCTGAATTACCTTCTGTAATTAAGAATTTTGAATAAGACGCTTTAATTTAAACAACGCTTTTTACGTTTCTAGCGCACATAATAAAATATGACCGAAATAATATTCTCATTATTTACATGGTATACAGCTCGTCTTCTCCTCTTGGCTAACTGATCGTGAAAGCGTAATAAAACCAAGTATATTCATATATACGACCATCCGCCGCGGTGTTGTGGCGGTTACAGTGCTCGGGTTCCGACCTGAAAGTTGCGTGTTCGATCCCAGAGGCGGCGGTCGCATTTCGATGCAGGCGAAATGCTATATGTGCGATGACAGTGCACGCTAAAGAACACCAGATGATCGTAATTTCCGGAGTCCTCCACAATGGCGTCCCTCAAAATCATATCGTGGTTTTGTGATGTAAAACCCCCGATAATATTTGGATGTACGCGACCGTAAAACCCGCCTGTTTGTTGCACTGTCTATGCGGTCTGCACAACGGCAGCAGGTCTTGGTTTGAGACCCGGCTATTTCGGCCAGTTTCATTTAGAACCAGGAACGCGTACAAGCGAGATTGAAGTTAGCGCTCGTCTGGCTTCCTCGCTGCTACTTGCGTCATTGTTTCTTTGCGCGTGCTTAGATTTTTACATAGTAATGTTTCTTAAAAGGTCCCTCGCTAGGACCCAATTATTACTTTTATGACGCGCCTATCGGTGAGTCTTTAAAGCAGGGGTCTCAAACTCACTTCCATCAGCGGGCCGCATTCACGCAATTTAGCCCCGCAAGGGCCGGGGCAGAGAAGATGGTACAGCGGTGGCAAGTTGTCAGCAAGCGTTGCCATTTGATTAAAAAAAAAAAGAAAGAAAACGTTTCAATATCTCATATACAGGTCGTTTCTCAACATGTGTATACCTATCTCCAAAATGACTAAAATCTGTATATACCCCATAAAATGTATGGGGGGATGACCGTCTCTGTAGCTCAGTTGGTAGAGCATCGGACGCGTTATCGAAGGTCGCAGGTTCGGTCCCTGCCAGCGGCAAATTATCTTTCCGTCCTCTTTTCTTTCTTCATATTTACATTAAAATGTAAAATTACTACTATTAGCATCTTCTGTACTTTCCATGGCATCAATGTCTGTAAGTTCTGATTAATATTGTGTCTAACAAAGCAAATCGAGCCCTTAAATTTCCACTTCTTTCCTGAGTTTCGGTATGGTAATTTTAAGTTGTTAGGATGAAGACAAATTGCAGAAATTAGGGTCTCATTAGCTCTTCTTACAATATCCCTATTATGATTCCCACGAAAGTATAACCTGGTGTTATCTGCATGGATTGTAAATTTAACCTTGTTATCACTGCCTGCGATCTTGTCAATGAATATTAGAAACAGAAAATTCAGAGCCATTCTACTCTGTGAAGTTGTGCGACCAACGTAGCTGTGTGGTACAGCACCGCGATATCGCTGCACGGGATGCCATCACCATCAGGGACAAGAAGCATCGCGCCATCGTTTTAAGTCCCCCCTCCTTCCCTTATGCCGAAGAAAGACTCCCCGAAACCTCGCTTTGACCCCGGCGAAACGATCGGCAGCGTTGTCGCCGTCGTCGATTGCACTCGGCGTCTCAGGCGCGTTCTTTCTCGCTGCTGTCGGCGTCTTTCCTCGTAAGCTCCTTGTTCCTCGGGCGTACCACTGCCGCTAATTAAAGGTGACAATGTCGGATTGAGAATGACCCTCGCAGACGCACGTGTGATTCACTGCGACAGTAGAGGTACGCGATAAACACACGTCCAGTTGCATGGCAGGCCTACGGGGCACCTGGTCCTTCTCTCGTCAGCGCCCTTCGCACCTCACCCAGCACTCTCCCCTTGTACTCAGATTCAATTTTGTCGAAGAGACTTTTTTGTACACACCCTCTAAACGCACGCACTATTTGGCCAGAAGCCAGCCAACAGCTCCGCAAAAAAAATTCCAATATGCTTACCCGGTGCGCACCACATTTAACCTGTTTTAAATCTGGGCATTCCATCGGCAAACATTATAGTCCGAGTTCGGCGTTGTAAATTAAAAGCGAACGAAGCTTGTACTATACCTCTAATATGTCCAGTTCTCATATTTTAAAGAAAACATGTGGTTTACAAGGCAAAGTACTTGTGAGAAGCCCTAAGAATAAGACGACTGCTTTTTCTTTTTTTTCTTCTGTAAAAGTTATCTAATTTAAGGCCTTGGTGGGGAAGAGGAGCACGTTCATTCGAGTCATTTTAATGGAAACCACATTGAGCGCGCTGAATAAGAATATGGATGACTACGAATAACATACTAGGTGTCGTTTTTTGCCCTCCTACTTTTGACAGAGGGGGAAAGGGAAAAGTGGGCAAATGTCTCCTTGCTGCTCCCTTTCCTGTCCTTTCCAATTAAATAACCCTATGCAAATGGTGTAAGTTTAAATTTTATTTCGATATCTGTCGGCGATTATAACACTAACCTACCCCGCTTCGCTTCCGCATCGGTCGCTAGCTGCTTAAGATTGGTCGAATTTTTGTGGGTCATGCTCACAGCACCTGCTCCTAACGCGAAGCAACAAATGCAGCGAAAATGACCCATCGTGTAGTAGCGACTTATGCATGACTACGTATAACGTTAGCGAATAAAGTAATTTCAATACTGCAAATTTTTGTCCATCGGTATTTCGCAATTGGTCAAAATTCGTAATGTGCTCTAAGATCGCCTGCTTCACACGCGAGATCCCAAATCTGCGAAAACTCGCCGCTGATAGCCGAACGGTGTCCAATTCTGAGCGGGATTCATGATGACAGCGTGCCGGTCAATTTACCAGCGGCTACTAACGAGATGGATTGATATGCGTATAATAAGTACATTCAGTTGTAGTGTAATTATGTACCATTCGTCCACGTGGACAACTCTCTGTGAATGCTTCTTTGCCGAGAATGAGGGACATAGGGAAATAAACATTATTCGGAACAGGTTGACAACCTTCGCAGGTGGGGGCAGTTTTCTTAGATCAGAATACTGTGGACCATGACCATGTTCCAGGAGCGTTCGAGTAGCAGGGCAAGCTTGGAGGCTAGCCTTCCCACAGTGTTCGAGTCGACTGCTTTCTTCGTCACCCTGTTGCAAACTGCCACGATCGCCGCAAGCTACCATATGATAAGCAAGGCGAAGCATGCTAATAGGCGACAAAAGCAAGAACCTACTTAGCTATCCCTGCTCTGTTTAACAAAAACACTCAATTCTTCTACAGACTCATCGACTCACTGGAATATAGAACAGGGGGCGATGTTATTCAGTTTGAATAGCGTCGCCGCAAACGAAGTACAGGAAAATCATTTGATCAGTCCATAAAATGTTTATAGGCTCCCACCCATATTTTCGTCGCCAGTGTTGTAAACGTCAAGTCAGGTACAACATGATGAAATTGGGACAGAATGCTCAAACGTCACGCAACCCTGTTTAGCGCTAACCTCCTTTGAAATGCTGCAGTGCAAGGCGCGAAAGCGTAGCGTATACGCAGTTCGCACCAGAGACAGCCTACAGTGCGTCTTCGGAAGACAGGGACGACAATCTTCGCAGCACAAATGTAGGATATGTGTAGCTCAAAATTTCATGATATATTTACGTGATTCATGTGTTGAAGGAAAACACTCGGTATCGCACCCTTAGTACATACGCTCATATATAATGCCCTGCCAATATGAGATTAGAAAACGTATCGGCCAATTGACAGAGCTGTTTTTTACTTAGCTTATCCATTATTGCTTTATTAACCATAAAAGT
>JALIZH010030569.1:0-11024 GCA_030522465.1 Rhipicephalus appendiculatus | reverse complement strand
TCACTCGAATATGCCGCGAGTAGGCGACCTTAGCCCAAGTTCGGCGTCCAATTAGTGACGCTCTTCTGGCTGTCATACCGCTTTCTGTGATTCCGCTCTCACCGTACAGCAACCACAATCATCTATGGCCACAATGGTTGGTTTAATCATTGATCATGGACGCTAGTCGTCGGGATACAGACGTACCACCAAGCGTCAACGTGCATGCATCCACGTTAAACGGCGCTATAACTGTCGAACATCAATAGACATCGTGCAAGCTCTCTTATATCAGTGCACAGTAAACATTCAACTACTTCTGTAAAGACACGTCTCACTTTCGTGTTATACCGATACCTATGACGGAGGGATCAACCATGTTTTTTTTGGGGGGTGGGGGGGGGGTGGATGGTGTAGTACAGGGGTCTCAAACACGCGGCCCGTGAGGCTGTCGGTTGCGGCCCGCGGCCCGCACGACTATCTTCGCCCCACATTGTTTTTATTTTCTTATTAATTATGTTCGTGAGCTACAGAGTTATGACTGGTTTAAGGCGTTGTCTTCGTGAGACATGCCATGCGTTCACCTTGTTTTGAAACGTAACCGTGAATCAAAAATTATATATCAGAATTGGCACACAGATTTGAGTTAGGTTGGAGATCGGTATCGGCATAATTTTATAATCCGGGCATGAAAGCTCGTTCAGAAATGACCTGCATATGAGATATGGGACAGTTTTCTTTCAAATGGCAACATTTTCTGGCAAATTGTTCAGACTCCACTCCCCCCCCCCCCCCGCTCCTACTTTCACTGCCCCGGCCCTTGCGAAACTAAAGTGCGTGACTGCGGCCCGTTGGCTGAGGTGAGTTTGAGACCCCTGGTGTAGTATATTGCAATATGGGTGATAGGCATTGTGGATTTCAAGACAGCCCTTCTCGTGGTGTAGGAACTGTGTCAAATAGTTGAGTAAAGTGAGCTTACCGTGTTATAATTTATGGTGCCCATAGTAGACGAAGACAACGACGGACATGGGCGCGCTGGCAGCCTCGCGCTCAGGAGCCGCTGACGGGCAGTCGCGGCCAGAGCTTCCACGAGTAAAGACGTGTCTTGCGGCGTCTCCGGCCTCGTCTTTGAGTAGTTCCGGGCCAGCCGTCGCCTAGAATCCCACGACTGGCGCCCAACGTGGGGAACCCCGCCCTGCTTTCAAAGCCACCGACGCACGAACGGTGGCGAGCGACCACGCCGGCGAATGGCGCCCAACGACAACGGACACTAGCCAGCGAGATGATCGTGCTCAAAAACATCTTGCTCGACCTACACTTCTTTGGTGTCATGGACCCCGATGAACTGCTGCACATCGTCCTCGCAGTCAAGCCGATGTACAACTCTGGAAGATGACCTCGGATGAGAAGACTCGAATCTCCGAGACCATTTCGCATCTCCACGTCTTCTTCAAGGCCATCGGTATTCACTTCGCGGTGTCATGAGATCGCGCTAGCTGCCCACTACGGGGACCAAAGGGTGGACGACAAAAACCGCAGCAATGTTGCAATGCCTGCCGAGATTGCGACAAGCACCGAGGGTAACGTGGACGGCACTGCTGACGCGGGAGAAAGTGGGGACGGGGCGGCTCCGGAGAACGACAAAGCGTGAGCTGATGAGTGCGCAGAGAACGTGAACGGCCAGCAGTAGTTGGCGGTGGACGACGAGATCACCGAGGAAGAGGCCGGAGACTCCTAGGATGACACATGAGAGTGCGCAGGAGGAAACAGCGAGCTCGGTGTCGAGGAGAACACGCACAGCGCGTCTACTCAGAGAAAGGGGTGTCACAATTCGGCGCCGAAGGCGTACGAGGAAATTGCCGAGGAGATCGACGAGAAAGCAGACGAGACAGCTGACGACAATATGGGCGCTGCTTTTATGCTGGTCAACTTTTGGGGCGACAACGACGGTGTGAGGGGAGTGGACGGTGTAAAGGAAGATCTTGGAGAGCGAGAGGAAAAGGAGAGAATGGTGCGGATTACGAGGAAGAAGAGGTGCAAAAGGAAGAAAAAAGAAAACAGGGACGGGAGCAAAACGGCAGGCGAATCGCACCGTGGCGACGAGGATGCCCGGCAGTACAAGGACTGTAAAGAGGCCAAGGAGGCTCCACATGACGAGGTCATTTTGGAGGAGGAAGACGAGGAAAACGCGGTAGTCGAAGATTGCGCGGACAAAGATGGCGCTGGAGGCCGGGAGGCAGGTGCCGGCGGCGCGGTTGTTGAAGGCGAAAATGATGCGGAGTAACTCGAGTATTACGAGGATGGTGAAGGCGCACGGCCCAAGATGGCAAGTGGGACGAGAAGATGGAGTGCGTGGACGTCGACAATGCAGAGGTCGGGGATGACGTGAACGGCGCCGCGGGTGCTGAGGACGGGAAACCCGTCGAAGACGCCTCGGACAACGAGGTCGAGTAGTTTGAGAAGTCCGAGAAGAGTGAGGCGAGTGAAACCCGAAAAATCCCAACGAGAAACCCAAAAGACAGTACTGGGAATGTGCAAGAGGCCGTCTTCGTCGGAGACAATGCTTTAGACCATGGCTCAGCCGATACCGGTGTACGCCGAGTGGTTCAACAACGACCTGTACGAGGTCGAAGAGGAGCACCGAAACTAGGTCGAGGTTCAGATGTATCGAAGACGACCTGGTACCAACATCGGCGAGGGCCAAAGAGCGAGCGCCGGAGGAACAGATAGTCCAACCTTCTAAGGGGACGTCGCGCCGACATGGCTGCCTTAGTCGCCAGCGTTCGACGACTACTATCCGGAGGCGTCACCGTGATGTGAATCGTCTGAGCAGTTACAACGGCAAAACGTGACACAGTGGTACGTCTACTCCGACAACTGCGCCATGCAACGGCATCAGCGCGAGGAGGCCTACTTCGACTACTCCGAGCCCGCTTGCTCAGTGGGACCGATGCTGCACAAGGATCATCGGCGTCCCATCATGCTCCCGCCGATGACCGTGGTCGTCAGACAGAGCGCGTCCGGTGCGCCTTCGTCTCCAGGTAGCGGCGGCAGAGTTGGTTCCCCTGCGCGAGTCAGCGGTTACGACGTCCGGCAGCTGCTAAGCACGAGGGCCCCAATGTGGTCCCACAAGGAATTGTGGACTTTAAGCGCCGCACGTGCTTGTGTGCCGGTGGTAGTGGTGGAAAACATTTATTCATCTATATACAGTGAGAGGTGTGGACGGGGCGAGCCGGATGGGCCCGCCCTTCACAAACACTAGGAGGGATCCCTAGTTCGGTATCCCTGTAGCTGCCGCGGCGGCCCGGGCTCTAGCCACCAATGCCTGTTGGGCTTGGAGGTCGGAGCAGCCGAGCAGGACAGCCTCCCAGTCCTCCCGGGTGGGGGGTGGAGGTGGGGTGGGTAGGTAGGATTGGAGGGACATGCCCACACCATGTGCGCCGAGGCCAGGGCTAGTAGTCACCGTGTCCTCCTTTTCCACTTCAACCGGAGGGGGAGGGGGCAGGTATAGGAGCGACGGCTGCGAGAGAACGACGCACGCGGGCACGCTCGCAGCCTTGCGCTCAGCGGCCGCTGACGGGCAGTCGCGGCCGATGCTTCCACGAATAAAGACGTGTCTTGCGACGTCTCGGGCCTCGTGTCTGAGGGCTCCGGGCCAGCCGCCGCAAAGCGCCCACAAATCTGAGCACCATTATCACTGTTAACCTGCGTTAACGACTTGACCCTTTGAGCCCTGGATTTTTTTATTTTGATAGGAGACTTTATTTTTTCGTGTTTTCATAATAGTTAGGAGCTCAGAAGACCACAACCGAAAAATTGAGGTAGTGGTGCAATTATTTATGGATTAATTAACATGGCATCGAATTAGGTCATCAGGGCCCAGTGCTTGTGAAATGATAAAAATGGCCTCTTTATTCGTGCTACTAACTAGAGTAGACAAAATGTGAACAAACGTCATATTTTTCAGTGTGATACTCATTGAAACAGCTTCGCTACGTCGTGCCGAAAATGGCGCTTATCCGCCTGAGCTTCCGCGCCTCGGCTTCAGCCAAGACTTCGGTCAAGCTTCTTCTTTGCGGCCGCCAGTTTCGCAAACATGCCACAATATTGATGTCAATCACCGTGGGGATGATTGAAGAAGTATTCCCCCAAGAATGAGTAGTTTTGGTTTCATTTCCGAGGTGCTAGGGGAAATCTTGTGTGGTGGTGTCAATTGACACCGCCAGGGCCGAAAGGGTTAAGCTAAATATTGGATTGCACGCAAATACAGGGCTCGTAAAGCCACTGTTGCACCGAACGAAATAAGCCGTACGAGCACGTAAAGTACTTTACATCAGAGAAGTCTAAATATATTGATTGATTCATTGCTTGATTGATTGAAATAACTTTAGTGAGGTCCTGCGGGACGCGCCCTAGCGCACAGTGGGCGACTCCCACGTCGGGACCGCCAGGCCAAGCCTTTTGGCCGCTAGCCCAAAGCTGGTCGGCCAAGAGCGGGCTGCGGATCGCCGCCTCCTACCTGGCCACGGTGGAATAGGGGTTTGATTCAAGGCACCCCCCCCCCCCCCATGCGTGCCACACGTCATTCGGATACTTCTCAGGGTATATTGCAAGTAGTGTACAAAGATTCGGGTATGTCTGCATCTGTACATCTAAACGTGAGCGCCTGAGGCCGACTGAGTTTCGAGTGAGGGGGAGGGTACTCTCTCCGCGCACGGTAATAGTGCTTTGTAATTTCATTGTACGTAGTGGTGTATTCTCTAAGTGTATTTTCACAAGAATATTAAGACGTATTTCTTCAACTCCTTCTCGAATTCGTCCGTGGTAAACATCGCTTGATTTGGGGTCCTTTCTTGATATCGATCGCACACGTGGCATGCCAGCGACGTCGGAAATTAATGACTGTGACGATGATGTAGTTGTGTGTTTTAGTGGGATCAATTCCGGCCTAACACACAAAATGAAACAGCCGGGCTAAAAAAATCTGCCATTAGCTCAGCAAAAGGAAAAAAAATTGAAACATAATATTTGTCCTGCAAGCTTTAACTTGACCGAAAAAGAGGTGCTATATGTTTTTTTTTAATGGCAGCGCGCCCTAATTCAGCCAAATATCTCGATTTCGTGGGGTGAATTTCTATAAGCATGTTTAAAAAACATGGCAAATGACAAAAATATTGGGTCACACTTTCGCAGACTCTTAGTAAGTTCAAGTCGTGTTAGAACGCTTCGTTTAGTTAGTGCTATGATAATGTATTTCAGCTATGATTGCACTACTGACATTGCTGTGAAATAGCATTGCTTGCGTTGTTGTTTAAGCAATCGCAGACCATGCGTTGTTATTTAAGCAAGATAAAAGCGTGAGTTTGTTGGCTCTTACTAGAATAAAAAACACCGATTTCTTCACTGTGAGTGAACTTGTGATTACATAAGTACCGGTATATAGGAAATTATACAGGAGGACTGGGTTCCATATGGTACGAATGCCGCGTGAAAGTTCGTTTTCTACGTAGGCTGTATAAAAGCTTAGGGTACTTCAAAACTTTCAAAACTTTCAAGCGGTCTCGAATGCTAAAAAGAGCGTGGAAGGTCAAAGCGCGGTGGTCCTGTAAAATGAAGCAGTAGCGCGGACATAGAAACTACTTTCAATGACATTTAGCCACAGACGTAAATGCATATCTGTTGCTGAGAAACTGACAACTTCACTTCCAAAAAGCATACCTTAAACTGAAACGCGATTCGTTGGTATCGCATGCAGTTGTCATGATGCTTGCAGAATGCGCCTTCATGCTTAGCCACACAATGCATTCTTGGAAGAAGTCATTTTGCTGCCAGAACTAACTTCCAACCTTACTTATCGCTAATAACGAATGCATCTCAGTTTGCTAACGCTGTTACTGGTGGGGCTCTCACGAACATTAAAATTAAATAAAGCACGCAGTGAACCACATGAGGTATACTTTAAAGCCGCATTTGTTCTGATATTACTGTTCTGAGCTGTAAATTGCAAAGATAACTATGAGTAAAAGTTGCGTTTTTTTTTTATTCAGATACCGTATACTATACCAACTCCTCGTTACAACCTCATCTGGAGGCTAGCAGTGCTCTGAAAATAACTAAATAAATAGAAATTACTACACCCTTCATAAACATTTTTTTTCCAATGTTGTACTGCCACCCATAATTAAGCCATATGTCTCCATAGGTAGCGTAAACCGTTGCAATATATTCTTGTCTAGCTGCATATGCATGGTCCACCAGCCACGCTTTGTCCTACGTGTACAGGCATCTTTTGAACCACAGGCGTAATATTGTGTGTAATAGTGGTACGTGTTTTCTACGGCCTAAAAGTCCTGCAGTTTTATGTTAACTTGGGTTGTCTCGCTTTTTTAGAGGGGCTAGTGAAAAGTTGTCGAAACTCCTAGCAAAGAACTGATCTGCTTGGTCCTTTGGCAATATAGAACTTTTCAAAGGGAAGACATAGCTTATTACATTTTGCTCGGCGTATCAGTATAAATGGTTCACTAGAAATTCGCTTCTTCGTCTGAGTAATCGTTTGTGGCAGTCCGTGATAATATGACACATGTGGTCTGGCAAAGAACGAGCTGTTAGGGCATATGTAAACATAAGCTGCATTGTTCGATGGCCAAGAGATGGCCGTTTACTCTCTGCTGATCAGCTAAAGTACAGCGCTTCGAGAAATGGCGGTCGTAAATGTCGGAGCGCTTCCGAGCACTAGATAAAAGAAATACCGCCAGTTTATATTTACAAATGTCATAGTGACCCAGATCAAACCTAGGAAGGCATAAGGGACATTGTTCGTGGTTTCTTAACTTGAGTGTAACGATCGGCGGGAACCAACCCACAACCTTTGAATTTCATGTCAGCCGCCACCTCGTGGAAAGGTCGCCTCCACCGCGACGCCATCTGTCAAAAAAGAGTGTTCCACACTCGCCGCCTCGGCTACGGCTGGCGCTACATAACGCTTCCAGGTATTATGCGCACATAAATACCCTGAAAGAAAAAAAAAACGCCAGGCCTGCGCAGACCGCGCAGCACAGTCACAGCGAAAGCTGAAGAGCGGCCTTTCTAGAGCCTTTTTTAAACTCTCTTACGGGAACTACTACAAGCGAACTTGCATGGTACCCTCTACGCCATAAATCATCATAATTTTTGCGTAGTGTGGACGCGTCCACTATGCCATTTTTCGTCATTCTTCGGAAAAGCGCGGTACTCGCTACACACTTGTAAAGCATTATCTGCACATTGTTGATGCTGTGGCTGACGACGATGGAGAATCATGCCTGAGGCTTTTGTAATGGGTTGGAGCATTTCACGCAATTCGCATTGTGTGACGTCTGGTTGTTACTTTACTGTTCTAAAACGCTTTACAACAGACGTTAACGCGATTTCTTACCCGACATGAAGCCTGCATAGGGTCAGTTTGCACCGCAGTTTCAAGCAGCGGCGTAGCTCAGTGGTAGAGTGCTGGGCTGCCACGCAGAGGGCCCGGGTTCGATTCCCATTGTGGCTTCCATAATTGCTAGCGAACACGCACAAAGGACTACATAGAAAGAAACAGGACAAGCGCTAGACTTCAACTGATTTTTTAATCGACGTGAAGGGCACAATACATTTCTTTGCGCACACGCAGGTGCCACGTCACAGACAAAGTTGATCCCCCAAAAGAAAAGAAAAAGAAACAGGAAACGAATAAAGGAAAGAAGTAAAAACGAAAGAGTCATTCTCCGCCGCCTATCGGTACCGCCAGTTCTCACGTGGTTTCTTCTTACACAGATAGTCCAGTTCTCTTCTTGACAACGCAATGGACGGAGTGCTGACGCATGCGTCACCCGCCTTGTGAATTTCGACAGCCTCTACTATTTCCCTCTTCCTCTGTTCCCCGCCAACGTACATCACAGAAGTGGCGTCATATGCTGGGGTACAACCCTCGCACTTCTTGCAGTGCATCGCCAATAAACCACTCCCTGCAAGCGATCGAACAGCCGTGCGATGCTCCCTGAGCCTGTCATTGACGCATCTGCCCGTCTGGCCGATATACACCTTGCCACAAGCAAGTGGAAGTGTATACACGACTCCTGTCTTGCAAGCTGTGAACAATGATTACTGTTTCTTAGCACACCGCGGCTTTTCAGGATCCGTCACAGCGGAACAGAGCCCCGCCAGCTTATGAGGAGCCGTGAACAAGACACCAAGACCGCAATTTCCCATTGTGGCATAGGTACATTTCATTTCTTTAGTTTTTTTTTTTATTTCGTGCGATAGTGGTTACGGACACCGGCGGCGGACACTACGGCGCAAAAACGGCCGTTGTTGTGATCTCATAACAGCTTTTGCTGTAAAACGTGGACGAGGGAGTACCCTCCGTTGTAGCTCAAATCGTAGAGCATCGGAGCGTAAATCCAAGGTTCGGTTATCGTCGTCAGAAAGGACGATTTTTCGTCCACTTCAATTGATTACAATCAGTTAATGAACGACACATCATGTGCCCTGTGCTTTCCTTGGCTTAACTGTCTGTCGGTTTCATTACCTATGTCTAACGGAGAATCAGAACCCCTGGCATCATTCCCCTACCGTAGTGACGCAGTATATCGAACATGCAGAGGCAACCCTCCAAGCTGCAAAGCACTTTTATGCAACCGAGTATGACGCCGAAGTATATACAGGTTTGTGCAAACGCGGAGCTCGTTTCGAGGAATTTCCACTGTCGGCCTCAGTGTCGCCGGTTGTGAGTGAAAAATCGCCGTTGTCTGTGAGCGAAAATCCTAGATATATGGAATCAAAGAAGGAATAAAAGCTTTGGTGGCAGTGTGATTATAACCCAGGAATCTTACGTGTCAAGCAGGGGTTCTACCTCAGAACCACTCCCGCGCTTGGAGTTGTTTCGACAAAAAACAAAAACAAAACACTATAAGAATGTCAGTGCTAGATGTGTGCTTGAGGCACGCAATATTGCGTGGCGGAAGCGTAGAATAGCGTCAGGCGTCGAAACATGTGAATTGCGCACCGAGTAGTTCGTTTAAAGGCCCACGAATTACAAAACGCACACGCATAAGCATAGGTCGGCAAAACTTGTGGAGCTCACTCAGACTCACTCATGAAATATATTTTGCGCTTAGGGCTCACTCGTACTCATACTCACCAAACATTGCCTGAGCCGGACTCACTCGGACTCACGCTCACGGAAATTTTCTTTAACCGGACTCCAGTCGAACTCAAGCTCACCAAAACATTCCTCATCCGCACTCACTCAGACTCACGGCTTCATCTGAGTCTGAGTGAGTTCAAGTGAGTCGACTCATGAGTCCGTTACATAGCTCGGCACACTCACTCATGAGTGCACTCAACTCACACTCACTGACACTCATTTTAACGTGGTGAGTTGAGTATGAGTGAGTACTCATGCGTGTGAGTGGACGTGAGTGTGAAGGTGAGTGAGAACTCATGAGTGTGAGTGGTCGTGAGTGTGAACGTGAGTGAGTACTCATGAGTGTGAGTGGACGTGAGTGTGAACGTGAGTGAGTGCGAAGGCTGAAAAAATTGTGGTGAGTGAGTTTGACTGAGTACTCCCTTAAAGTGCCGACCTATGGAGCTCGGCACAATCACTCATGAGTGCACTCAACTCACACTCACTCACACTCATTTGAACGTGGTGAGTTGAGTATGAGTGAGTACTCATGAGTGTGAGTGGACGTGAGTGTGAACGTAAGTGAGTACTCATGAGTGTGAGTGGAGGTGAGTGTGAACGTGAGTAGTACTCATGAGTGTGAGTGGACGTGAGTGTGAACGTGAGTGAGTGCGAAGGCTGAAAAAATTGTGGTGAGTGAGTTTGAGTGAGTACTCCCTTAAAGTGCCGACCTATGGAGCTCGGCACAATCACTCATGAGTGCACTCAACTCACACTCACTCACACTCATTTGAACGTGGTGAGTTGAGTATGAGTGAGTACTCATGAGTGTGAATGTACGTGAGTGTGAACGTAAGTGAGTACTCATGAGTGTGAGTGGAGGTGAGTGTGAACGTGAGTAGTACTCATGAGTGTGAGTGGACGTGAGTGTGAACGTGAGTGAGTGCGAAGGCTGAAAAAATTGTGGTGAGTGAGTACTCCCTTAAAGTGCCGACGTATGGGACTCCGTTAGCCGTGAATTAGCTTTTTTCAACCATAGTGTCAATGCTCTCTAACACCAATGTCTCACGTAATCGGTGCTCTTCTTGGCGCCTTTTCCTGTAGTATCTTCGAATATGAGCAATGAGCGCTCGCAAACAAGCTCATTTTTCTTGAAAGAGATGACAAATAAGATGTGTATATCAAGAAATTCCCTGAAAGAGTTGGCGGGCGGAGGTCAAGGCACCCCCCTACGTAATTCGTGCCTCTGATCATTCAATATGAGAAACGGTGTATGAATGGCACTGCTTTGGAATACGTGTGAGTAGACGTGAGTGTAAACGTGACTCCAGTGAAGGCTTATAGTAATACTGAAGCTCAGTAGATAGGATCATAGGCCGGCAAAAAAGTGAAACTCACTCCGACTCACTCAAGAAATATATCTTGCGATTTGGACTCTCTCGGACTCAGACTCACCAAAATTTTCCTGAGCCGAACTCACTCCGACTCACGCTCACGAAAGTTTTCTTCCACCAGACGCACTCGAACTCAAACTCACCAAAGTATTACTCACCTGGACTCACTCAGTCTAGACTCATGGTTCGATCTGAGTCTGAGTGACTCAACTCATGAATGAAGTTCGCCGACCTATGGGCATAAGTAATAACAATTGTTAGGGTGAACAAAGGGGCGTGCTGCCATCGCATTGCATGATCCGAAGTAAAAGGCTCGAAGACGACAACGGATAAGATGCCGGCACGCACGTACGCGCACGCACACACACACACACACACACACACACACACACACACACACACACACACACACACACACACACACACACACACAAACACACAAACACACACACACGCCTACACACACACCTACACACACACACACAGAGGACGCATCATTATCATCA
>JALIZH010030568.1:0-24535 GCA_030522465.1 Rhipicephalus appendiculatus | reverse complement strand
GTTTTTCAACATTCACGGCCCATATTACCTTAGAGATTATTTGCATTTTATGCGCCACAAGTAACGAAACAGCGGAAGAGGTAGCCATAGCAGTCACAGTAGCTCACCCAAATGCAACCGCGATCGTCAACGACTCTCAGAGGTCAGTTACAAACTTTGCCAAAGGCGGCATTTCCTTAGAGGCACTAGGCATTCTACTTTTAGGAGATCAAGCGCGCAAACTTATTACATGGACATCTGCTCACACCCTCCCGCGGAGGACAGGAACCAACGGGGCGCTACAAGACGCGGCTCGAGGGCTTACGGATCAAGCTGCGATCGCAAGTGCCGCGCCAGCAACCTCCGGAAGTGAGGGCGAGGTAGACGGGTGGGAGTGGGAAGAGAGAATAATCGATACAACGATATCACAAGACATGATATATTATAGCGGGGCATATTACCGCCACCTCACCCAAAATTGACAAAAAGCAGTCTGTCGAATGGCGGCGTTTGAAAACGAGGACATATCTGAATCCTCCACTCCCGCAAATAATATATCATAATCATATATGAGGCAGACAAATGCAAACAATGAAAATCCAGAGCCACTCTGGAGCATATATTCTGGGAATACCAAGGGATTGGTGACAATAACGAGAACGCGGCCTCTACTGACAGCCTTCGCGCAGGCTGGGAAGCCCCGCTGCTGAGCCCAACCCTCGAGGGCCAACTCTGGGCTTTCTAGCAGGAATGAGGACACCGCCAGGATTCAAGGACTCCTCACCGTCATCTAGGCGGGGCCATTGGCGTGCCCTATTTACTCGCAAGAAAAAAAAAATATGGGGATTTGGACTGTATGGAAAAATGAATTTGGGATTTTTATTTTGGAAATTTAAAAAAAAAACGCCTCATAAGTACTCCAATACGGGTATCCAATTATGCCGTGCAAGAAGTACACAAAAACGCCGGTTATTTTTGTCAACTCCTTCGTATTGTGGAAGAAAGAGCTGAGTTGCTTCAAGCAATAGAGCATGTTAGGCCATATGCACTAAATGTAAACTTTCAAGGAAATTGCATTCGAATACCAAAACAACAGTGTTACAGATGATGCAAACACACTCACCCTTCGTTTACAAAAAGAAAAAAAAGAAATCAGGCCCGTAATAACCACGTATTTTCCGTATACCTGCAATGTCTCCTGGAAATGCCATAACCAATTTTCGCGATCATCAGTGCTTGCGTGTTCATGTCCAGCCACTACCGATGTCTTCCTTATTCAGGGTAGGTCTAATGGTGATGGTACGTGCAACTCCAGTTATCTTTTTGAGGGATGATGGAAAAATGTGGCCCCCCCTTTTTTCTTCTGGAGCGAAAAGCTTGCTCCGCCGCCGCGCGTCGCCATCAGCGCTATGAGTTTTCTGCTGCCGTGTATCAGAAACATTTAGGAAAGCAAGAAAAAATATTTCATATGTTTTTGATGCATGGTATCGGTGATACGTTGATTTTAAATTCGTCTTGTTATGGTCTATTTTTTTTCGAAACTGATGTCCCACTGTGTGCAAGATAGCTAAAATTCTAGATTTATAGTATGTTTTTCTTCTTCTGGATTTTCAGAAAAGTGATTCTAGCATGAAACTATGGGTTCTGTTTCGAAATTGTAAAAGTATATCGGCCATAATTCTTAACTTGAACGTAAAATGACAGCATTTCTTGATAAGCCTAACTATATAACATGCGCGCATAAATATCTGTTTAAGTTTGATAGGCATTATTGCCTCACAGAACAGCGCTTTATTACGCAGAAGGCCCCCTCTAGTTTTTTTTTACCCTTTTTTACCACTACGATACCATTGGCAATGAGACCAAAACTGTGGCTAAGACATTGTTCCAGAAAGGTAGGGCCGAAGGAAAACAATGACGAGATTGGTGCTCTAGACCATGAGTCAGCAACTTGCGGCCTGCGGGCCGCAAACGGCCCGTGGGGCACTGATATGCGGCCCCCGACACAACGTCGCAAACCTCCTACGTTCCCTTGTCACTCGCTATCTTGACTATATAGTTCCAATCTCGACTGTAAAGAAGCTCTTTCGATATTTACGCGAATGTGATTTTGATTCCAGTTTAAATAAACGTTATATCTATTCCAGTTTTGTACATTATTGTCTATTCGCCGAACTTTTTCTCTTTGCCTGCAAAGCCCTCCCCACTCTCGATTTGCCATCAGGCCTCCGTCGTGTCTGCTTCATGCAAGTCAGCCCTCCACCTCAAAATATTGCCAACCCCGGCTCTAGACAGTCAGGAAACAAAAGAGAACGATAATACAACAGCTAAAGATATAACTTAGCAATGAGCATGTTTGGGCTAGTTGATCATCCATTAATGCTACTAAGCGGAAACTTCAGAGACGAGGAACGAAAAAACAGGACACATGCAAGCGGTAACGCACAACTGAATTTCTGGTCGCTATGAGTGCTCTTCACTCACGGCGACCAAAAAACACAAGAAATAGTCGAAGCACCAGAAATGGTCAAGGATGATCACCATTGCGTCAGCGTGCCTTCCATTGCCCTGTCTAAGAAAGAATTGTCTTTTTTTAGTGTGACACTTGGTAGTTCCGAGTGAATTGTATATAACTTCTTACATTTGCACGTAAATGATGTATTTTTTTTTTTGTAAGCTCACTGTTATCACTTTAGCGTGTCGTGACTCGTGGAAGTGGGGCAGGCGTGCGGTTATCATAAATATGTGTCTCAACAATAAAAATTCAGTTGTAAGTTAGCGTTTGTGCGTGTCGTGGCTTTTGTCCCTCGTCTCGGAAGTCTGCGCTTAGTAGCATCAAGATCTGAGAAAAAAGCTTATACCTCACACCTGACGAGAGCTTTTTTTTATTTGAATATACTGCAGGTCCTTCACGGCCCATACAGGAGTGGGGACATAACAACAAGAAAATACATACATTGTCAACAACTCATAATTCAAATTGGACACACTGTATTAGGTTCATAAATGATTCAATGGTGTTACAACACACAATGTGATTACCTAATCTGTTCCAGTGGTGAATATCGGACGGAAAAAGGGAATGTTCATGAGCGTTAACACGACTTAAAGGTTGGTGGATGGCTTTAGAATGGTTCAGTCGCAATGAGTGTTTAGGCGGGTCTCGCAGGTTATGAGAACGCGATATGTGGAAGTGACCATGATATAATTGGTAAAGAATTCATGAACCTTATGCGGCAGTTGTAAGAACACTTACAGGATTCATTCATTCATTGATGTGCCTTGTTTTGATTCATAGCCACGATTTTATACAAGGGCGTAAATTCAGGCATAACTGACGTGTTCTTTCTTATCTACACCCACTGAAAAGACATAACAAGGCTAAAATGGTTGGTGTAGGTGAAGATTTGAGACAGAGCTACTGGGCATCGAACAACGCGCACACGCGCAGATTTTGTACCATATCTTGAAATAAGCTTCTCCACAAGTGTTTTTCGAGCAGTTCTTAGAGTGCTCCTCTGTACCAGTTGCTTCGGACCTCTTTGTGCGAGAAATTTGGCAAAACAGATGACAGCTTAGTCCTCTTATGGTACAATGGGACAGGTGCTGTCCAACTTTTCTAAATTCACCTCATGGGTTAATGGGACACGTATGTCCCACTTTTTTTTCTCGTAGACTAATGGCAGTATTTTGGTAAAAATTGCTTCATCTCATTTATAAGGATGTTATTTACATATTCAACCCGCATAATTTCTGTGATCATGTAAAAATATTCATGAAACCTCAAAGGGTTATGCGACTTCCATTTTTTCTTGTGTTCGTCAAAGTGATTTACCAACGTTACCACTACACTCCATATTATCCTCTTCTTGCCCAACTATATGCAAATTAATAGAATTGTACACATTGGCAGATAATGTTCCAAGAACAAATTTTTTATACTGCACCACGCAACGCCACTTCTATTGCTATCGAGAACAGCAGCCAAAATTATCTTCATACTCATCGCCACCCACATCCAGGCGAGTCAACGTAAAGGAAGGAAGCTTGGCTAACAGGTATAATGACTGGAAGTATAAGCGGTTGCGCTGTAAAGGAAACATTGCATCGTCGAAGAGATGATGTGGCTGCGTGTTTAAGGTAGCACTTCATGAATTGACTTCTTTTCGTGTCGCATGATTAAGTCACCTCTACTCCAGTCTACGCGTGAGCTCACACAGGCGTCAACGAAGTGGTTAGCCGCGTGGTTGGATTTCAATGCCATTCATCGAAATTCCTCGCCTTTTCAGCTCCGTAAAAGAGACAGCGCGTGCTCCGGGCCTCAATCACTTCCTTCGCAGCTTTGGGAGGTATCCTCTTAGCCATAATTATTGGGCTTGGTGTCAAGCAGCGCACTTTACCACTCCCGTTTAACGCGTCATTTCAATGCCAGATACTCTACTTTTCCCTATTCTTTGGCACGGTCGTTCTCACTTACGGAGCACCGTAACTTTGCTGTGCAACGTTTTTCTTTTGCTTATTATCTCTGTTCCCGTCCATGCTTTGCCGAACCTTTTTCCATTGCCCCCTTCGGCGACTGAGATTTGCGATAATGAGTCCCTTGGCAGGGGAATAAAATGGTTGACCGAAACAGATCCCTCCTTACTCTTTAGCTGTCCCTAAGCTTCAGCCTCCATGGAACATGCGCAAACTGCCTTATCTCCTCGCAGTCCTCTTCTTTATGTGTTATCCGCTCTTATCAGCTACACTGTGTTTATCGAACCCACCCTCTATTTACGTGGCAAGTACTGCTTCACTTAAGCATTTGGAAATGTCCAGAACTTCCACTCATGCCAGGACTTCTAGTGAGAGCTTCTGTATATCGAGTACACCGCTTCTAAAATGGACGGAGGACAAACGTGTGTAACGCTGATAACCTGATTGCGGTAAGCTAATGATAGTGACGATTTCCAACGCATTGCTACGACTGCCAGTATCTTTATCATGCACTGGAAAAAAAAGTCTGTCGCATACACCTGTCCGCAGAGAATGGTTAGCGTATAGCCAGCTCCTCAAGTAAAAATGATAAAATGGTGAGTCATCCATATCGATGTAAGAACATTCTATGAAATTTGGCAAGGATCCCTGGTCTTTAGAACAATATGTGAATCTTTTATTCTGCATCTTTTACGACCACCGTTAACCTGCGTTTGCTCTATATATATATTTTTTTTCGAGCGCCAGCTGTGATTTCAATCTCGAAAGATGTGTGAGTTGTCGCACGTTATTGCTAATTGCCGAGATAAGCATGCGGCTAAAAATTTCATCGGCGCGCGTGAGAACGCAGCAACGAGCGAAACGTGGCGAAAACGAACCGGCCAAGTGAGTGTATTCGATCCTCCGGTCAAGCAGAAGAGAAACCGAAATTCACCAGGGAAATTGACCCGCGCTTCATCTATCGTTAAGTGCTGCTGAAGCATCTGGTGCCCAACGCTTGACGGCGCTGGCATCAGTCGAAGCCTGCTGAGGCCACACGGCGGACCGTTCGAGTTAACCACGCTTAACGTACGCACTCGTATAGGCTCCGTGCAGGCGTAACTCATGTAGCAACAAGCGCAGATTTGGAAGGATGTTCTCAGCCGCTCGCACAGGGGAGCAATGGCGGAACGACGCGTTTTCTGATGCAAATGCTTTTCGTGCTTTGCGGGCTTGGCCAGTGGTCAGAGCGACGGTCCGTCCACGTTATCAACGCGATGAGCCAGCCGTGAATGCTGGATGATAAGAACAGCATAGCATAACGCATATGGCATTGCTCTGCGATAGCACCCCTTCAACGGCCGTGATAAGCTTTGATCGTTTCGTGAGCGAAGCGGACCGCGCTACACGCGTGCAGTTTCGCTCAACAGGCTCGTCGCCTCCGTTGTCGTTTTCGCCAAGAATTTGATGTGGCCGCGTTTGCCTGAGGGTGCACGAAGTCTGGCGGAAAAAAGCGCACGCGCTAACAATTTACCGTCGTTTGAAAGCAAACGGGAATGAAAACGCCTGAAGCGAAGCGCCAAAGCGCGGCGCAGTGGCTTGCCGCCGCTTGCGCCGTCTGCTCCCGTATACCGCCGAATCTGCTTCCGTGGCCACTTTGGCGCTGGAGGCAGCACGCGACTGTGGCGGCTCCTAATGGGTGCACGGTGCCTATAAGCTTACATTTGCGAAGACTAGTAATTGACCATGATCACTGCATTTAATACATATTTATTTAGGTAAGATTTAATTACCCCTGAGGCAATATTTTAATAGAACTTTTTAGGTTGTACGGTATTCCGGTAAAGACAAAGGGGTATGGAAAATTCTGGGTTACCGAACGACGGTGTCGATATCTTGTGACGCTTCTTGGAACCAAAATTATAGACACGTTTCGTTTCGCCTTGTGTTTTTAAGGGAAAACAGAAAGGTTAAGAAGGGCCACTCATTCGGAATTGTGGCCGCTGCAAGGCATTTAAACCAGTAGAGTAGTCGAATGCGCCATGTTTCAGCAATAACAAATTTGTGCTTGCTTGACTCATCTGGAGCTCGCCAGAAGCACCACCTAACCGGCCTCGTGTTTACAGCGATGGTAACACGGCTCAGACAACGTGTTCACAATGGGTGCTTGCGCATGCACTATGTAGACCATTTTATAGACGAGGTCATGATATGCTCTAAAACAGGGGTCTCAAACACGAGGCCCGCGGGCCGCATGCGGCCCGCTGACCTCTTGCGTGCGGCCCGCGGCTTGCACACGAGTCTTCGTCCCACTTTTAGTTTATGACTATGTGACTGTTTCTGAAACTGTTAAAATGGTGCTGGCATTATTTCTCGCTGAAACAGACGTGACTGGTCTTAAGCATTTCTTTCGTGAGGCACCCATGCGGTCATCTTGTGTTGAAACATAAGTGCCTGAAAAAAAGCTTTGTACTTCAAGATCGGTACACTGATTTTAGTCATTGTGTAGGTCGGTATTGATATGATTCTCAAAACCTGACGCCAAATGCCCTTTAGAAATGACCCATATATCAAGTATGAGAAAGGGCTTCTTTGAAATGGCAACGTTAGCTGACATTTTGTTCAAACTGAATCCTCTCCAAACCTCCCCCCCCCCCCCCGCTTCTCACTTATTCACTGTGCCGGCCCCCTTTGCGGGACTAAATTTGGTGACTGCGGCCCGGCAGGTGTTGCGAGTTTGAGACCCCAGCTCTAAGGCAACATTACCCCAAAAAGGAGTAACCGAGCCGAATAGGTGCTCGCGATGAACGGATAGACCGCTGAAGTAGCAACCACAGAGGGATACGTGCCCTATGCCAACCAGTTAGTCTGCAAAGAGATGAACCGCGCGGGAGATGCAGGCCGTGTGCAGAGATGCGTTCTGTGTGCAAACGGTAGTCAAGGAAACTAACCGTCCTCTTCTCTCCATAGCTCTCTCTTGCGTCTTCCCTTCAGTCTTCCCGTCAGTCTTCCCACTTGTGTTTGTGGTGGCGTGTTGGCGGTTGTGTCGTGCTCGACAACTGTAGTTCGACGTTGCAGGAACTACGGCGCGGCACCTTAGTATTACAAGTATATGCGTGGATGAATGTGTGGTGCTGCTTTTAAGTTTCGCCGCACCCATGAAGTCTGGAGCTTGTCTCAACACGCCGCGACGCTACACTGTATTTCTCCGACGTCGTCTCGACATCGTGCCGCCACCGGCTGGGAATGGCGGCCGAGAAGACAGCAGGACTATGGGATCCATGATTTCAATCTGACTCTGGGCAGAAATCTGCGCTGGATTCTTTCATAAGTGATTATTCCTTTTTCTGCCGTACCTGTCGCGTGCGCGATACGCATCGCGCTTGCCGGCAACGGGCTCGATCGTATTGTATATCGCACGCACGAAATGCACCAAGAAGGTCGGCTTGGGGGTCAGCTCGCCTGTGCTTTGTGATCCCCTGGAAATTGACCACTACTGCCGTCGGCCGCAAGGACGCTCGCTCATGCAGCTGCGGGCTCGCGATATTGGGAAGAGGCCTAGCCTAATATATTTAAAAGAGTTGACGCTACGGCAAAGTGGTATTTTATGCGCCCTTGACATTTTGTAATAGCTGTGTGCTTCGCAATACGTTCAAAATTGGGAGGCGACTCCAAACCAGCATGCGAATGATATGTCTCACCTTGAGCCCTCTAGAACTTTCCTCGCGTTTTCCATCGTTACGCGCCAGACATCGTCGCTCTGTGCGCACTCATACATTGTCCAAGCTGCACGTCGAGGAACGACACTTCTAGTAGTTCTTCACAAAAAAATGCCACTTGCAATGCAGATGCTACTACAAAACCTATTTCGCGCCTACAGACTGGCACACACGCTACGTTCGCCGCCACTGTCGATGCGCTGTCCTGCTTATCTGCCAGACGCTACGTCATGCAGAAAGCAGACGGCACGTCGGTGGTTGCCCCCCCCCCCCCCGCGAGAGAATGCTCCCTCATCTCAAGGCTGGCAGGAATAACCATGGTAACAAGAAAATTGAACACAGATTTCCAATGCTATTTGTGGAACCAAAGCTGTTCATCGACGCTAGTGCTCTTTGTTAGCACATCGATACGTTCTAGCAAAGAAAGGTGCGCCTCAAACTGCTGGAATTGAAGCGAGAGTCCCTCCTTAAAGCGTCATGAATCGGCGTCTTAAGATGGGGGGTATTTTAAAGGCGCTAGTGATCTCACGAGAATGTCATAATGTAAACGTATTCGTAGAAATTTTATTGAAAGCCGATGTTGATTTTATCGACTAACAAAATATGGTCCAAATGTTCGTTGTCTTTTTTTTATTTTACGGGTTGGATAACACTTCGCACTGTGTGATATCTCAAACGGTTTAAAAAGAAGTCATCGAAACAGTGCCCTGCTCCTTATTGGTAATTTAAATATTATCATCATTATTTCAGGTGAAAAACCAATGCTAGCTTGCTGGTTGTTCTTGCGCTGCTGTACGTCTCCACCCTGTAGGATAAATAGTATGCAATAAATTAATATTACTGACTTAACCATTTGACAATAAATAAGTAATATATTATTATTTATGAATGAATATTACAGAATAAATATTATGACACTCAATGCTGCTCCGTAGCAGTGACTGTCAAAGTAGCTTTAAGGGGACAACCCGCCGACTTGCTGCACATTTAAGCGACTGTGTAGAACCAATATGCACACGCAGTAAAACAAGTGTCGGTCACGCATTCTTTTTCAGAGCGAGAACTATGGGGAAAGCGAGGGGTAAGCAGAGGCCCCCTGTCAACCTTCTGTTAAAAATCCACCCGCTGTTCACCAGGTTTTTAAAGAACCGTTTATTATCACTACTTTAATTCTTGACACGACTTCTCTGTGCTATAATAATGGCGCCCCGCTGGTGGTATACTCAGCAACGAAATAGGCAAGATTTGCGTAGTGAAGTTACATAAAAGAGAGTTTTAGAATAGCGTGCCCAATGATATCGGGAGCTGCGGGCGTAGCGTTAGCGGAAGGGCACCAGATGAATTTTAGAATAGCGTTTGTCCTCCGCAAACGCCAATAATAATATCTGGGGTTTTACGTCCCAAAACCACGATATGATTATGAGAGACGCCGTAGTGGAGGGCTCCGGAAATTTCGACCATCTGGTGTTCTTTAACGTGCACTGACATCTCACAGTACACGGGCCTCTACCATTTCGCCTCCATCGAAATGCGATCGCCGCGGCCGGGATCGAACCCGCGACCTTTGGGTCAGCAGCCGAGCACCGTAGCCGCTGTTCCACCGAGGCGGACCGCAAACGCTAACGCAGCGCATGCGAGTCGCACACAATTTCGAGTTTCTTGCGGGCGGAACGCAAACGCTGACCGCGGTTGGCGCTACGACGCATGCGCAGAGGCAGCGACTGCAAATGCAGATGCAAAGCTTCGGGCACGCTATCCTAAACCCCCTAATAAGACCCATGACGCATAGCGTTACGAATTGGCTGTGTGCAGTTTTTTACGTGAGTGTACGTACAGTCGGCCGTAAAATAATATGTACCATAGAGATCGCCAGGGCTATGCTCTCGACAGCAGACGGATCGCCGGCACCCCGCCGTCGCCGTCGAAGCTGCCTGGCACGGTGCCAGCTGTGGCGTCTCCCCTCACGCGGGGGGGGATAAATAAGCATTATGAGCGCTGGAACGCGGATGGCGTCTGCACGATGCGCGAAACGCGAGAATACGAACGCATGCGAAACGGCGGCAGATTACTCTCCCTCTCCCTCTTTCTTCGACTCTGCCCTCTCCCCTCAAACCGGCGAACGCGCGAAACCCTCGCTTCACCCGGTAGTCCGCCCAGTGATTGGTCCGTTGCCTGGACATTTAACCACCGCGCCCGCCGAACGCCGCGTGCGCCCCATTTCTAAGGAGCTGCGCTCATCGTTTGTATTCGTGCACGGAACAACTGCTAATTATTTTGTATTCGCTAACCCACCACACACCACAGGTCTATTTTTCTTGTTTTCATTGCTATTCTAGTGCCCTTGACGTGAATCATGAACAAACCAGGCGGTTATATACAAACCAGGTTACACATATTGTATTTTTTACGTTTGTTGCGATATCAATTATAGGCACACCCTCGACGGATTTTTGACGTCGTCGTCATGTCCCGGATATATATATATATATATATATATATATATATATATATATATATATATATATATATATATATATATATATATATATATATATATATATATATATATATAGAAAAAAACGGGTGCACGTACGAGAAAGCAATACTTTTATGCCTTACGTTTCGGCCGTGGCACGGCCTTCGTCAGAGAACCGTTTCTCTGACGAAGGCCGTGCCACGGCCGAAACGTAAGGCATAAAAGTATTGCTTTCTCGTACGTGCACCCGTTTTTTTCTTACACAGACCGAACCCACTGAACTTTCCTGCTGAATATATATATATATATATATATATATATATATATATATGTGTGTGTGTGTGTGTGTGTGTGTGTGTGTGTGTGTGAGTGTGTGTGTGTGTGTGTGTGCGTGTATGTGTGTCTGTGTGTGAAAGGCAACAAAGAAAATAAATCGGGAAATAACATTTCCCAGGCACACGACCGAGGATTCGATCCAGCGATCCCTTGCTCTGCAGCGCGCTGCGTAAGACAACTCAGCCACCCGCCATTCATGTCCCGGCGTAATAACGGTGAGCTATAGCTATTTATATACATCAATTTACCGCTGGTGCTACGCAGATCTCGGAGGAGCTCGAACGCGTTTTTTATTATGCAACGCTCCTGCATTTTCTTTCAATTTAGAAACTACCCTTCGGACGCGCACAAAAAAGTGGCTCTTTTCTGTACTCACTCGTTATGTGGAAGGAAAAAAAAATGCCCCCCACCTCCCCGAAGGGAATCGTGAGGAAATGCGAATGCATTTCGCGCGCGCTTCACTCCATTTATATATACGTGCGAGCGAGCGGACGGGAGTGTGGGGCGCAGGGAGGAGAGAGAGCGAACGGCGAGAGAAGGAGCGGCGAAGCACTGCACCTACCCTCTGCTACACTCTCCACACATGCGGGAGCTCCGCCGAGCTTCCGCGATGCGAGCGCCCTCACACATCAGAGCGCGTTCCTCCTCTCCACTCACTCTCCGCTACTCCGCCCGAACCACCTGCTCCGGTTGCTAGGGGCGAGGATAAGCGCGCGCGCCCGCAGCTCTTGCTATGGGAGAGGGAGTGAGAGCGGAGAGATAAAAAATTGCACCATCTTCCGCTAAAGGGAACCTTGTGTAGATGTGAACCAGCGGGCGCTAACGCTTACACTGGAGGCGGCGTTGACGCTGGCGCTCATCGCAGCGTTGAGCAGGAGAGAAAACTGGGGAGGCGCAGAGCACGCAGTGATGGAGCGGTGTTTCCTACTGGAACATGCCAATCGCTAATATTGGGCAATGGGAGACAGAAGACTACGACTGGACACAGAGACCCGCACTCCGCTTTTAGTTAACGCGCACGCTGCGAATTTTTATTGTTCAACAACGCACAGGAGAGATCTCTCACCGGCACCACCTTGGAGGTCAAGATCCATTGCCATATATACGGGGTGGCCAGTGAACGGTTGTGCAGCGCGAACAGTCGGTTTTTTCAACCAAGAAACTCGCTAGCAGACGCTGCCTGTGTCGTCGTCCCGAGGCGAGAGAGGAGGGGAGGCGCATGCGCAGTGAGGGTGTGGTTGCCGCGGGGAGGGATGCCTAGAGGAGACAGAGGGAGAGAGGAGGTCTTTTATTATTTTTTTTGAAAGGGTGTGCGCATGCGCAGTAAGGGTGGTCACGCCGCACACCACCACCACCGGATTAAGCTTCGCCATAAAATGCTTCACATCTAACACCTGCTGGAGCTCACCTCCTCAACCTATCATCCTCCTCCTCCTCCGCGGACAACGCCGTACAACGCCGTAGAACGCCGGATGCCTGACATAGACCCGACTATGAAATGCATTCTCATTTAAAAGACTCGCCGGAAACACCTTGGGTCAGGCCCCACCACATGGCAGTAAACGCAGAAGGGTCACTCCATGCGCCGAAGTTCGAAAAATAAAAAAACAAATATCTAAGAGCGTCGGATTCGGCATTGTCGACACTTTCAGCGTGTTGCTCAAAGACAAAGGCGTAACAGTTGTGACAGTTGTTAGTCCCCGCTTGTCCTGCGTATACCTGGGCGTCATTCGCGAGCGTCCTTCTTTTAAATGCTAATGCATTTCATAGTCGGGCTATGTCAGGCATCCGGCGTTGTACGGCGTTGTACGGCGTTGTCCGCGGAGGAGGAGGAGGAGGATAGGTTGAGGAGGTGAGCGCCGGCAGGTGTTAGATGTGAAGCATCTTATGGCGAAGCTTAATCCGGTGGTGGTGGTGTGCGGCGTGACCACCCTTACTGCGCATGCGCAAACCCTTTAAAAAAAAATAAAAATAAAAACCTCCTCTCTCCCTCCTCTAGGCATCCCTCCCCGCGGCAACCACACCCTCACTGCGCATGCGCCTCCCCTCCTCTCTCCCCTGCTACGCTCCCCCCCCCTCTCTCCTCTAGGCATCCCTGCCCGCGGACGTCCACACTCCCACTGCACATGCGCGTCCCACCTCTCTCTCCTCTCCTACGCTCCCCCCTCTCTTCTCTAGGCATCTCTGCCCGCAGCATCCGCACTCCCACTGCGCATGCGCGCCCCCCTCTCTCTCCTCTCCTACGCTCCCCCCCCCCCCTCTCTCGCCTCGGGACGCCGACACAGGCAGCGTCTGCTAGCGAGTTGCTTGGTTGGAAAAAGCCGCCACATCCCACGCACTGTGGAAATCGATGTAATGCGAAGCAGCCAGCAAGGGGCAAATCGTGCTGGACATAATATGCATGCCATGATTTACATGTTAGGACCTCTCATTTATGTTCGTCATGCAGTCACGTAGCGCAATACCAATCTTGATGTATATCAAGCTAGCGAACTGGACGCAAGCGCTCCGTGAGCGTGGCCTGTAAAGGGCAATGTAGATGACATGCATGCCAAGATTTTCATGATATCACCTACCACTTATGTCCGTTATACAGTAACGTCCCGCAATACCAATTTTGGTGTATATCAAGCTAGCGAAACGGCCGCGAGCGCGCCATGAGCGTGGCATGCAAGTTATGCTGCACATGACATGTCATGATTTCCATATTACCACTTCTCATTTATGCTCATTATACAGTAACGTCCCGCCATACCAATTTTGGTGTATATCAACCTAGCGAAACGGCCGCGAGCGGGTCATTAGCGTGACATGCAAGTCATGTTGCACATGACATGTCATGGTTTCCGTATGACCACTTGGCATTTATGTTCGTCATACAGTCATGTCACGCAATACCAAATTTGGTGTACATCAAGCTGGCGAAACGGCCGTCAGCGCGCCATGAGCGTGGCATGCAAGTCATGTTGCACATGACATATCATGATTTTCATAATACCACTCGGCATTTATGTTCGTCATACAGTCACGTCACGCAATACCAAATTTGGTGTATATCAAGCTAGCGAAACGGCCGCGAGCGTGTCATGAGCGTAGCATGCAAGTCATGCTGCACATGACATGTCATGATTTCCATATTACCACTTCTCATTTATGTTCATTATACAGTCACGACATGCAATACAAAATTTGAAGTATACACGCTAGCCAAACGGCCGCGAGCGGTTCATTAGCGTGGCATGCAAGTCATGTTGCACATGACATGTCATGATTTCCGTATGACCACTTGGCATTTATGTTCGTCATACAGTCATGTCACGCAATACCAAATTTGGTGTACATCAAGCTGGCGAAACGGCCGTCAGCGTGCCATGAGCGTGGCATGCAAGTCATGTTGTACATGACATATCATGATTTCCATAATACCACTTGGCATTTATGTTCGTCATACAGTCACGTGACGCAATACCAAATTTGGTGTATATCAAGCTAGCGAAACGGCCGCGAGCGTGTCATGAGCGTAGCATTCAAGTCATGTTGCGCATGACATATCATGATTTCCATATTACCACTTGGCATTTGTGTTCGTCATACAGTCATGTCACGCAATACCAAATTTGGTGTATATCAAGCTAGCGAACTGGACGCAAGCGCACCATGAGCGTGGCCTGTAAAGGGCCATGTAGATGACATGCATGCCAAGATTTTCATGATATCACCTGCCACTTATGTTCGTTATACAGTAACGTCCCGCAATACCAATTTTGGTTTGTATTTCAAGCTAGCGAAACGGCCGCGAGCGCGCCATGAGCGTGGCATGCAAGTCATGCTGCACATGACATGTCATGATTTCCATATTACCACTTCTCATTTATTCTCATTATAGAGTCATGTCACGCAATACCAAATTTGGTGTACATCAAGCTGGCGAAACGGCCGCCAGCGTGCCATGAGTGTGGCATGCAAGACATGTTGCACATGACATATCATGATTTCCATATTACCACTTGGCATTTATGTTCGTCATACAGTGACGTCACGCAATACCAAATTTGGTGTATATCAAGCTAGCGAAACGGCCGCGAGCGTGTCATGAGCGTAGCATGCAAGTCATGTTGCGCATGACATATCATGATTTCCATATTACCACTTGGCATTTGTGTTCGTCATACAGTCATGTCACGCAATACCAAATTTGCTGTATATCAAGCTAGCGAAACGGCCGCAAGCATGTCATGAGCGTGGCATGCAAGTCATGTCGCACATGACAAGTCATGATTTCTGTATGACCATTTGGCATTTATGTTCGTCATAGAGTCACGTCACGCAATACCAATTTTGGTGTATATCAAGCTAGCGAAGCGGCCGTCAGCGCACCATGAGCGTGGCATGTAAATCATGTTGTGCATGACATGCATGTCATGATTTTCATATTACCACCTGTCATTTATGTTGGTCATGCATAAATGTCTCATCGTACCAATTTTTGGGCCTATCAAATTAAGAAAACGGCCTTAGGAGCACTACGGCCATGGCGTGTAAATCATACTTTTCATGACTAGTTAGTCATGTTTTTCATGATATGACCAGGCAGTCATGTTCCTCATACAGTCATGTTACGCCATACCAATTTTGGTATAAATCCCATTAACGATATGGCCAGGAGAGCTCAAAGTCGTAGGCGGCTAGATAGATAGTGAGATAGATACGCTCAAACTCGCCGAAGTTCGCTAAGAAATGCTTCGCATTTAAAAACCGACTGCTCGCGCTGCACAACCGTTCACTGGCCACCCCGTATATATGGCAATGGATCTTGAGCTCCAAGGTGGTGCCGGTGGGAGATTTCTCCTGTGCGTTGTTGAACAATAAAAAATTCGCAGCGTGCGCGTTAATTAAAAGCGGACTGCGAGTCTCTGTGTCCAGTCGGAGTCTTCTGTCTCTCATTGCACATTAGAAGCGATTGGCATGTTCCAGTAGGAAACACCGCTCCATCGCTGCGTGCTTTACGCATCCCCAGTTTTAAATGCGAATGCATTTCTTAGTCGGGCTATGTCAGGCATCCGGCGTTGGCGTTGTCCGCGGCGGCCTCGGCAGGTGTTATAGTGAGTGGAGAGAAGGAGCGCGCTCTGGTGCGTGAGGGCGCTCGCATCGCGGGAGCTCGGCGGAGCTATATATGAAGAAAAAATTAAAAAAGAGAAAAAAAAAGAAAAAAAAAGCATAAAAAATTTAAAAAAAAATAAACAAAAAAAACTGAAAAAAAAGCAAAAAAAAAAAACAGGCGCTGCGTTGTGCTCCCGACCGGGCTGCAGAAATATTAGGCGCCTTTTCCTTCTTCGAACCACAACCACCATATATAAATGGAGTGAAGCGCGCGCGAAATGCATTCGCATTTCCTCACGATTCCCTTCGGGGAGGTGGGGGGCATTTTTTGCTTCAACGGCGCGCTACAAGTATCGAGCTACTTGTCGTTCTTCTTGTGAAATTCCAACTTCTTGCTATCGCATTCATTGCTTCGCCATTGCGGCGAAACTGTGGTCTTCTCTTCTTAACGTTCTACGGTGCTACTTAAGGGCGCAAGAACGTTAAGGAAAACTAAAAAAAATATGAAAGTATAGGTTGCTTTGCAAATACAGGCTAATAATTTTGACGACATGGTCACGGGAGAAATCGGTTTACATCCGAGACATGCCGTAGTAAAGGAACGTAAAATGACGCTCCTCTTTTTCCCTGGAATTTTCACATTTGTTCTTTATCGCACTTTTAGTCACTTTTTTGTGGTCTTCCTTACTTGCCGTGCGCTTACGATTCGGGTATTACAATAACATTTCGTATTTTTACTTTAAAATTATGCTTCGTAGCGTGGTTCAACATAGCACTCACGTTTAACTTTGACGTTAACATTTAAGAACAATCAGCACCTCGTGATAAACAACGAAGGTCATTCTTCATGAATGAAGCACCTGTGTCAGAGTATCTTTTAAACATGTATGTGGAAGATTTGCTTTACATTGTGCAAAAATTTGCACAATGTAGTCTCTTCAATGACCAAAGTACGTACGTAACCAGCGAAATAAATTCCTAACTTCTGAACGCATTATTTCTAAGGATGTTCTCGAAACATAAAGAAGAGGACGCATGTATTGTCCGCTGATTGAACTTAGTAGCCGAGCCTTTGTTGAAATATAATAGAGAGAATGCGGATTAGCCGCCATGCTAGTGAATTATGTGAGGGGGGCCACCGACCGTGCTGAAGTTTGAAAACAGCTCGATAGGTAAGGATGATAAATTATTCTTTTCACCATTGTAACCTGTCCTCATTAAACTATTTGATGCCGAAACCAAGCCAGACGATTTTCAACATTGTTCAGAAAATAATTTTGCGGTGCAAAAAATTAAGTTCTCTCAGAGTGAAAATTACGATATATAATAGTAGCACTTGGAATTAATGGAACTACAGCAGATTTGTGAATGAAATCTTTGTCGTAACAAAACCAGGTTTATTAGACTTCCTAGGAAATATGGCCTTAAATATAAACTCATACCATCAAGCGTTGTAGCCCGACACCTGAGCTGGTAAACTACCGCACAGGGTCAACGTCCTTTTGCATCTTGAATGACGAGTTTTACTAGTTTACAGCTGCAAAACATGGCGACAGAAGCTCTGCCAAACTCTAGTTAGTCTTACCATTTACACTTGAAAACGTTGAAATATACTCCTGTTTTCTGAAATGAGTTTCCGTTGTATATACGGGTCAGTTAAACGCACAACGTCCACGAATTCGTTATGCTTTTTTTTTTCTTCGGGAGGATTCCATGCCGTCACTACAACCCTCAGTTTACTTATTTGTATTGCGCTCCGTCAGCGAGATGATGACAAATTATCGCAGTAGCAGACGTGACTATATACAATTAACGCTTCGCAGGCTCACCGTGCGTCGAGGGACGCGCCATAGGGTGGATCGCTGTATTTGTGTGTGTTCTTGGTGTCATCGGAAAAACAACAAAAGCAGCTAAAGTGGACTGGCCAATGCTCCTGTGCTTATTAGCACGTTTCCTCTGCCGCCCTAGACACACGGCATCTCCTCATCTGCGCAGATGAGTTCTGCCTTTATATTACTTGCACCCATTCGTCTAAAGCGATTGCGTTGTTGCATTCGCTCACACTTCTTTCTGCAGCTGCAAGCAGCAAAACGCCCTTCTATGTACCATTAGATACCGCCACTGCACGCATTCTGCAAATGCGTGTAAACGTATTTCCATCGAAAATACGGCTACGCAGCTTCAAAACTTTGCGCGAAGTCACGATCATTAGTAGGACCTCTGGCAGCCTCCGACGTCAAGCTTATTAGTCTAGCACACGTGATTTGACAACAATTTTCCCACTGGGCTGTTTTAAGACATTGTTTACATACTTTATATATTTAATCCTACATATGAATGCTTGTTATTTATTACAGAAAAAGTCACAGTTTCGCCACTAGGGCGAAGCAATGAATGCGATAGCAAGAAATTAGTTTGTTACACGAAGAACGACAAGTAGCTCGATACTTGCAACGCGCCGCCGCAGCACGAAGAAGGACGCCCGAAAAGGACGCATAGGTGTACACAGGGCAAGCGTGAACTAACAACTGTCGCAGTTGTTACGTGATTCTATTTGAGCAACGCGCTGGAAGTGTCTACAATGCAGAAGCCCACGCTGTTGTTGTTGTTGCCTCTGACATGGCTCAACCCACTCAGGGGGGATTGGCCAACGATTGATTATATGATTATATGACTTTTCGAAGCTGTTTGATACTTCTTTTTCTTTTATACTGCGGCACGTGTAATGACCCCTCTGCGTCTCCTGCCACGCGGTGGCGTCTGACGCCAAGTTTGCCCGGTGTTCTTTTTTTTTCCTTCTACGTCATGAGTAGTACAGAAGGGAGCCACTTTTTCGTGCGCATCTCAAAGGCAGTTTTCAATTTGAAAGAAACTGTAAAAGCGTTGCGTGATAGAAAACACGCTCAAGCTGTTCTGAGATCTGCGTACCGCGAGCGGCAAATGGCGCATATGAATAGCTCGCCGTTATATCGCTGTCACGAGGATGGCGTGTGGCTGTGTTGGCTAGCGCAGCAGGCTGCGGAGCGAGGGGTCGCTGGTTCGAATCCCCGGTTAGGTGGTGTGGAATTTTTTTCTACTGATTTATTTTTTATGCCTTTTTTATATATACACATACATATACATATCCGGGACATGACGGCGTCGACAGACGGGGAAAATCAGCCGAGAGTGTCCATATAATTGCTATCGCAATAAAAAAAGGGTGTCCTAATAGAGAACGGACGATCAAGCGCGGTCACTTTCAGTTGATCAAGAAAGCAATATTGAAATGACCACATTTTCATCCTTTCATGCAGGGGTCTCGAACACACGGCCCGTCAACCGCTCGCTAGCGGCCTGCGATGTTCGTCCCATATATATATATATATATATATATATATATATATATATATATATATATAAAGGAAGGAAAGAAGTGTGAACTTAAGGGCTCGTTTGCTTTGTTAAACACATTATTAATGAGAACTAACAGACAATGATGCCAAGGAAAGTATAGGGGACGTTAGTAGAAGTAATTGTAATGTAAATGTGAAGAAAGAGAAGTGGACGAAAAGATAACTTGCCACCGGCAGGATCCGAAACTGTGACCTTCGAATAACGCGTCCGATGCTCTACCATTGAGCTACGGTGGCGGTCATCGCTCCGTCCACTTTATAGGGTATGTATTTTGCATTTAAACGTGGGAGCGTCAGTCAGTGCCGCCTGTTGCCATTACGGCGAGTGTGGAACACTCTTTTTGCCTGTAGGCGTCACGTAGCACGTGACCTTTTTACGAGCAATATATATATATATATATATATATATATATATATATATATATATATATATATATATATATATATATATACGTGTGCGTGTGTGTGTGTGTGCTTCATAGAAGCACGTGCGTGAGCTACACATGCGTGACTCGTCTAAACCATTGTTTTCGCGAGGCACCCCTTTCGGTCACCATGTGTTGAAGTATAACTGTGAAACAAAAAACAGTATTTCAGAATCGGCGTCCAGAGTTAACTGATTCTCGAAATAGGTATCGACATGTTGTTGGGTGGAATCCTGGACCCGAATCTTCTTCAGAAAAGACCCGTATAAGAGATAAGGGAGAGGTTATCTTTTCAATGGTAACGTTTTCTGACAATGGGTAGAAACGTTACCATCGAAATGTTACCAATGTGTACAAAGCGGAAAATGACGTGTACATGAATTAGTGCATGATTGAACGGTTCTTAAATTGTTTCAAAGTAGTTTCATAACTTTTACACAGTAATACTAATGTAGTAACATTACTTTAAGCGTCCCCTTCCCCCCAGTGTAGGATAGCAAACCGGACGCGCGTATGGTTGGCCTCCCTGCCTTTACTTCCTTTTCCTCTTCCTTCTTTCCTTCCTACTTTAGGCGAGCTTTAAGTTGTAATGTAAATACATTTAAAGAAGCTTATAAAGCAATCGGAAATCTCGTACAACTACTTTAAAGTGTAATTCAGCCATCTCTGCTAAATAGTAGCCACATTGGCCGCATGTGCAACGTCCCATCGCATTGAGGGACATTTATACGTCAGGGCTTAAGACAGAAGACATGCCTCTAAAAGATACACTTCTTTATGCCTCTAAGGTCAAAGCAAGCCCAAAAACGAAGGACAAGCAGGGGCTCGATAACGCGCCATTTGGGCTCGCATCCCCGCCTTCCGTACCTTCCTGTTTGGTGCGAATGGTTAGTCGTCCGTGTATTTCGCGCACTGCAGGGGTGCTTCTCAGTGAGCCGGCTGCAAAAGATGGACGAATTGAACGCCCATAATAGGCGATGGTGCTCGCCGAATGCCAACTTGGGTGTCGCGAGCCGTCCATCTTTTACGAGCCGTTCAAACGCCAGGCGCAGACGCTCGATAGCGTAGAGTGATTTATCGGATATTTCTCCCGACAATGGCGCCCTCATATTTCTTCCTGTTCAGCTTTTCAGCTTATCTGTCCCACTTTTCTGATTCGGGTTTTTGTTCGTTCGTTCTCTCTTTTCGCGACGAGCTGGTGCTGAGATGACTACCACCTCCTCCCGCCTGAAGTACCACACGTGCGAATTCACGGGTTTACGCATAGCCCATATTTCCAACGGGTCTCTGAAAGGTCTGAAATTACGTTTTTAATATAGGTGACAGTTCAAAATTACATTTTTATTTGTCTTAATAAGCACGAATTCCCTACGCTGTACAGTTTCGTGCAATTTACTTTTATGTGCCATATTTCGGTGCAAGTCTACATGTTTTCATGCTACTGGCAAGGCTCCTATTTTGTTACAGGGAATCACAATATTTTATTCATTTTATTGCAGCAATAAACAATTTATACCATGAAAGCATACAAGGGCTCTAACCAAATGTCCCTTTCCTTGCGCAAAGACCAACAAGTTACCTTTCCATGTGGCGTGGTCATTGCATAACATTCATGTTTCAAAAAAGTCACTCCACGGCCAGTTGAACTTCAAATGCCTGTCTGATCACGTGTGCACTCGAGTGGTTGAAAGCCTATGACAGCAACCGTGAACTAATGTTCCCATAATGTTTTTTTCCAGACAATCCTTGTGATCACAAAATAAAATATCCAGTACTGTCACGATTCCAGGAAGCGAGTCTTAAGGTTAAACGTTGAGTCGTTTGCTGGCTTGAAGCTCCTGTCCATCGATAGATGCCGTGAGGTGTATTTTACAAGAGCTTCAAACGGCAAAACAGAAGGCTTTCAAGCAGAGTCCTCAACGCGCTCAAAACAATAAAGCCTCGAAAAATGCGCTTCTTGAAATTATCCGCTGCGAAGACATATGCCATAGCTAGATGAAGCTTAAAGGGTAATTGCGTCAACGATATGCTTAATGCATTAGAACAAAAATAATCTTAAATATTACATCATTCCATAACACGAGAAACAAAACGGAGATGATGCTTACTTTATGCGGGTGTGTTCACCGTCACTAACAATGTACTGAAAAAGTTGTAGGACATTCAAACCTCATAACGTTCATATCGTCAATGCGATGTCGATCCTGGTCATAAGTAAATCAATCAACTACATAAAATTTTCACAAAAGTAAGATTTGTGATGCGGAATCAAAGTTTGCTGAATTGTAATGGTATGAAAACTGTTCATAGAGACATAAGAATGATGGGTGTGCAGATATGACACTAAAATAATTGCTGTTTTTTTAACAACTTCTTTTGAGAATTTCTGAAAACAAAAAAAAAATTACAGACCGACATATGCTCGCCAGAGGTGCTAACTTTCTGACAAACGTTCATACTGATAATGTTCAAATTTCTTCCCGGTTTTGCGGTATTGTTTCCTTTTTCTTTTTGTTTTGAGCCTCTTCTTTAAAATAATAGTCAAAAAGTTGGGCATATCGTTTATTGATATCTGTGATGTCCTTTAAAATTATACAGACGCCTTGCCATATGTAAACTTTGGAAACATTTTGTCGGACTTCTTTTGCTCAAACTTAATGTAAGTTTATTGTTTGTCGTTATATACGTATAATTCCTACTTTTCAATTATTTTAAGAAAACTATACTCCCTCACTCTTCACATTCCCATGCCTGCAAATTGTTACAGCGTACTTAACATTAGAAGATTATTGTGAAAAGTTCTTTCATTAACTCCTAAAATTAGTTCATCAAAGGAGGCCGTTAATAATTCTCAGCTCATGCTGCAGTTAACCCTAACCAGTTCATTAATATTGCAGATTAACTGAGCGCATATTATAGGAAAATATATGTTAGAATAATAGACAGTGTACCTTTGAGCCAGAACACGAAATATAATAAAAAGGAAAGAAAATTTTGCAGACGTAGATAGGGAAAACAGAAGGCATGGTGAGGAGAAAAGAAATGCACCAAGGGTAACGGCATCAGGAGAGCACACAGTGGTGTGTGCCGCAGGCTACGGCGCCTCAACAAGGCCATTTGCTATCCGAAGCCACCTGAGCCCCCTTGGCCTGGCGATCTTAAACCATCCCAATCGGGGTACTATGCGTCATTTTCTTTTTCTTTTACTTCAGAAGACTCAAAGCTCCGAAAGAACGTCAGAAAGAAAGAATCCGCGGGCACAAGCACACTACTTTCGGAAGAAGAACACGCCTTCCTCGTGAGACCTGGCACAGCAGCGATCTGGGAAGCAATTTCTCACTTGGCTGCACAGGTCAGCAGCTTTTTGGAAGGAATCGGGCATTCAGTAGCTGCGGAGCGACAAAGCTGCGGATACGACAAAGAACTGAACAGAAGTTGATGGAGCGAGGAAAAGAGAAGTCATAGAGCGCACAATGAAAACTGAAGCTTTTGTCGTCGCGCGAGAGTGTGTGCGAAATTGTTGAAGAATAACAACGAGCTTCATTAATTCACACACTTTGAATATCGTACCGTGGTTATGACGATGAATCAGGCTGCGGCAAGGCTGGGAAACACTGAACTCTTTATTTGGGCAATCTTTTGCCCGGAAACTGAAAAGTCAAGGCACGAGCAATTCACACTGATAGCGGCGAGAACACTCGTCGGACGCCGAGTAGTCTGATCAGCAGTAAAGCGCGTTGGCCTTTTTATACCTGCGGCATCTAAGCTTCCAGCATTATCATTGGTGGCCGGGTTAGTTCCATATTTAACACTATCGTTCAGATACCCGCGGCATCTAAACTTCTAGCGTTATCGTCGGTGACCGAGTTCCAGAATTAACTCTATCGTTCGCGTGCGGCACCCAGTCTGGAAGGTTCCCAAATACTCGGGCGTGGATTGCACAAGGTAGTGGTTATACGTGTAATGAACAGGTTGAATAAAAATGCGAAAAAGAAGCCCGCGTGGCTATAGTGTCCCTCATGATATTGGCAATGTCCTGCGCTTGAGTGAAATCTGAGTGTGGTAACAACAGGCGATGTTGCGCCTAAATGACCTCTGAAATTTACCATATTTCTGCATTCGGAATTTCTTATACCAGTGTAACTTATAAAGACGAACTATTTTCATAGCATCCTCGAGCCACAGCTCCCAGCTCTACTTCACCTGAAGAGAGTTGTGCGTATATATATGTTTTTGCTAGCAGCACTGCAAATGAGTACTCAACTTGGTTAGGGGTGAAATAAGAATCTCTGGATCTGAGACCACCCAATAATTTTGAACGGCCTAAGGAAACACAAATATGAATTGAGGTATTTTTATATTGCACTCATATAGGTGTTTTATATTGCACTTGCTTGCTCTTCAGTATACACGAAACAATAACAAAGTAATTCCGAAGAAAAGATTAAACTATTATTAAAAAAAATTGGGGGACCCTTAAGCTTCGCCTTTAAGAGTTGAACGCGATATATATATATATATATATATATATATATATATATATATATATATATATATATATATATATATATATATATATATATATATATATATATATATATATATATATATATATATACACACACACCATTGGCTGGGACCAAGGACCGG
>JALIZH010030567.1:0-20002 GCA_030522465.1 Rhipicephalus appendiculatus | reverse complement strand
TTATTACGGCAACGGAAATCAGCCGCGTACGTCGCCTTTCCGCGACATGTTTCATATTTTTCCTGGCTACTGCGATAGCATGCAACGGATAATGAAAATGTCGTCCTACCTGCCTTTTGAAAAAGAATTGCACGAGAGCCCAGGAGTTGTGCAAAGTTGAACGGAATCCGGCCGCACTTGCTTTGAGCGGAGGGGGGCGACAGGGAAGGCGGGAAGACGCACGGTCTGGAACGACCGTTGTGGCCGTTGTCTGGGATGCGCGACGTGCGCGATGCGCGCCTGGCGCGTGGGCGGTTCCATTGGTTCCATTCCTAGGCGGGGGGGGGGGGGGATGCCAGTGATGCGCCGGTATATATATATGGCGCTGGTCTTGCGGGTCCTGGGGGTGTTAAACCCTCCCTCCCCCCTCCACTCCGCTGAAAATTGTCAACTTATCAACGCACGCGAAAACGTTACATAAAGTATAATTGAACCCCACCTTCTCTCGCCCGAAAATAAAAGTTCTGACTACGCCACTCCTACGCAGTCACGTCAGGCCGTGTCCGGTAAAGTGCGAAATATCTCTTGGACGTACCTGCTGTAAACCGATGTTGTTTTCGTTTGACTTTATTGTTATTATATTTCAATAAGATCTGCTCGGTCTAATCATGAGCCTCGTAGCTCTCGGCTCAACATAGTGATCGCTAAAGTTGATGTAGCGGTACTCACACGGTTGAGAAATCCCTCACTTCGCAGCGGGGTAACCGGCATCATACATATAATTTGTGCTCCGCGCGGGCCCTGTAAATCCCGCACACTCGCTGAACCCTGCATAGAAAGGACGAGGCGACTTCCTCGGGGTGAGGTTACAGCTTCTGTAAACCAGCGAGCTGTATCGCAGACGATGTTCGATAAGAAGTGCGAACATTAAAGAAAAAGTATTCATTGCTTGGTGTGTTTGGTAACTTGTTCTTACTACCCAAATATAATATTTTACTCGATCAAGAACCGTGTCCGACCAGTCCCGCAATCATACAATTTTCTTGTGTTTTTATTTTGGCAAATCATTCTTTGTGAAAACCTAATTGTTGTTGTTACAGTGTAACATTTAAGAGACTGCTCCCAAGAACCATGATCGGCTTTGACAACATTTTAGTGAACTTTCATGTTTTGTATGGACATTTAAATTGCGTGATTACTTGTGTTCTGTCAACTTTTCTGTAGCGTGGACAGATTTTTGTATTGAGCAACTTGGACTCAGTGCGTGAGTGTTGTACTGTGTGTCTTTGTATAGCCTTGTTTGTGTTTGTTTTTTTACTATGCGACGTTAACCGGTGCCACGCATTGACACCAACCTCTCCTTATACACATTTAATTAAAAAAAATGTACAGCGTAGTTAATTCTCGTAGAGGTAACGGAAGACCAACCACGTTGCTACACTTGTCTAAGTGTTTCTTGAAATGCTAACCTAGCGACTTTGCAAAAATTTAGCGAAACCAGTATTTATTTATTTATTTATTTATTTATTCAAAATTGCTTACAGGCCCATTAAAGGGCATTGAGTAAGGGGGGGACATCAGTATATACATACATGTAGTACACGAAGTTATTAATACAAACACACACACAAATCACATCCGATCTCGAATATTAGGCTCTATCACGGGTGCGCACACCGCAACATCGGGCGTCCTGCGAGCCTCACCGGGAGAAGAAACTTTCTAGCTGTCCTCCGTTTATCATGGCCGAGAGCCAATCGGAATCACGATGCTCAAAAAAAAAAAAAAAAATGACAAAAAAGGAAACACACAGTAGAGTCAACATCAGCATCATGTTTATGTACCAGCACTCGCTGCTGAACAGCTTTCATTCTGTCCACACGTGTTGGCCATAAACGAGCGAGTGGGCACTTGAAAGTTAGGAAACAAAACATAGTTTGAAAGCAGCCAATAGATCCCGTCCGCGCCGCGAAATCGAGACTCACACCTGCGCGCTCAAGCACGACCTCACGTACGAGCGCTACCTAATGCAACTACATAAACAAACCGTGAACAATAATAAGAAAAACTAGAATACAGCCCAAGAAAAACTGCACTGTATCCCCGATGGGTGCCGGCGCTTACTTCCGCTGCAAACCTAATTGAAATATTTGCGTGTTTTTCAAACGGAGAGACAGTGCCGAAAATATATGGCTTTGATTATTTTCGACACGTTCGCGCCCCCTTACATTGACTTAACTGACCCTCAACTGATTAAACTTCTTTAGAACGCATCACAGACTCATTTCCTACTTAGGCTGTGCCACTTCATATGAAATTCAGCGCGCGAGAACCAATACAAGGGAGCAGTTTACACTAGCTGCGTAAAGCTTAAGAAACAGCGAAGCTGGTTGATCTTAGGGGCTTAACGTGGCCTTCTTGGCTGACGCTAGGTCTTTCCCTGGCGTAAGAAAAGTAGAGTCTAACCACAGCCTGTCACAGGTCATGTAAGAACGTCCAATCTCCGGCGCCATAAACTAACCTGCAATGCTGGCTGTGGCAAAACCCCGTAGAGGCGCGGGCCTTTCGTCGCTCGTACTGGGCTCGCGCCGTAGGCAAACTCGGCGCGGTGACTGCGTGGACTGTCTCCGTCGGTGGGCGCGGCTGATAATGCAACGGCGCGTGATGAGCAGCGGCGCCCACGGTTTTTTGCGGTCACCCGACGTTTTACCTCAAGCTTTAAGAGCTTCGCTCCTAAAAACCGAGTGCAACTGCAGCCGCACATATAACTACCATGCAAACGCGGAGATTCGCACAAGTAGAGTGTACTATACTCGGCGACAATTTATATTGACATTGGAGCGAAGGCTGCGGAGGCGGGGCTTCCGCACGTTCGTGTTTCTCCGCAAGTAGTATGGCAGCTTGCGGTTGCTTTCGGTTTTGCTCGCTGGCATCGTTTAGGCGTTTATAGAAACATATGCATGAAAATTATGAATGGGAGAAACATTTCGACGGTTCAGTGCACATTTCAGCGTCACATAACATGGAATATTTTTCTTGGAGAACTAAGTAGCGCGTTTGCGGCCGCACGGTGACGTCACGCACGCCATGTTTCCTTGGAAAACAAGTGGGCTGAAAAGGTGGTGCTGTCTAAGAAATGGAAAGGAAAGGAAAGGATTCTTGCAAGGTGAACAATAAGCGTATTTTACCTACAACTTCCAGCTACTGTTTCAGTCTCGTAATAAATAAAGCATTATTTATTTCAGAAAAGCAAGTGAGAAAATTATCAGTAAACTTAAGTACTACTTTTCTGGCGCGGTAATAGGCATGTGCTTTGGTTCTGTAGCTTCCACAGTGCTGTCAAGAAAAGTTGTCGCCGAGTATCGACAAGCCTGTGAGTTGCCAGAGCTGCAGGTGCGCCGCCCGCTAGGCAATATAGTAATGCCCACGCAAAAAAAAGGGGGGACTATAGATACTGGCTAGTTAAGTGGAACAGAAAGGGAGCGTTAGAAGTCATGTTGAAAAAGAAGGCACGGCATATGATCATCTTGATTTTAGCAGCGCACTGACGGACGAGGGTAAGAAAGAAGGTGCACAACACGGGCGCCCGTGTTGTGCACCTTCTTTTCTTACTCCTCGTCCGTCAGTGTGCTGCTAAAATCAAGATGAATCCATACCAACTAACTCAAGTTTCAATTCTCATGCATATGCTCATGTTTGTCTGAATACCAACCAATGAATTTGCTAGATTAAAAAAAAAAAGGGAAAGGACGGAAATTGCTTGCTGAGCAGACCGATAAACATATAGTGCGACGCTACTTGAGAATTAATGGTTGTGAAATGTCCAAGAAGTTATGGGAAAGAAAGGAAATAATTTTCCTGATCGTGCGCACAAGTCGCTGTATAGGCGGTAATTTGCTTAAACTTTTGAAGAAATTATTTTCGGAAAGCTTTGATAATGTTCACTCAACAACTGTTACACGTGTATACGGGTATAAATGCTCATATGCTGCGGCCGCACGATCGCTGAATTGCGGTTTCATCGTGGCATGCCCCATTAGCTATAAGACAGGCAACTGTAAAAGCGTATGTAACATAGTTCGTCCTGAATGATTCCCCGCTTTTCACGCAAACAGCTTGTCTGGGGATATAGCAGAGAGACAACCGCGCGCAATGAGCGCTCACTGTGCGAATTCTGTAAACAGGTAGCGCCTGGAACGCTTTATGAGATTTCTTTTAACAAAAAAGTGTTTTATGCTGGGGTCCATCAAGACCTCACTGACATCACTTCCGTCCGGGATGTGACGTCGGTAAAATGCAGAACAGATGACAAAGAAAGACCAGAAGAAGAAGTTTCGTATCTTCGTATCGAAGAAGTTTGTCTATCTATCTATCTATCTATCTATCTATCTATCTATCTATCTATCTATCTATCTATCTATCTATCTATCTATCTATCTATCTATCTATCTATCTATCTATCTATCTATCTATCTATCTATCTATCTATCTATCTATCTATCTATCTATCTATCTATCTATCTATCTATCTATCTATCTATCTATCTATCTATCTATCTATCTATCTATCTATCTATCTATCTATCTATCTATCTATCTATCTATCTATCTATCTATCTATCTATCTATCTATCTATCTATCTATCTATCTATCTATCTATCTATCTATCTATCTATCTAACCGCCTACGTCTGGGTGCTCTCGTGATCACCCCCCTTAACCGGGGGGAAACCAAAACTATTATGGGAGGGTAAGATGGTTCGATGAATATGACTCGCTGGTCGTGACATGAATAATGTGACAATCCCGTCGCGTACGTCGTCAAACCCTTTCGCCAGTCACGTGTGGCACATACCCGTATACCACGGGCGGGTATGTTCCACAGCTATGCGGGCATGTGCCACAGGTGATTGAGTTTATATCTACCCAGGAACGGCGTGAACAGACATTGGTAATTTTGACGCGAGAGCATTAAGAAAAAGCGGACATCGGCAGCGTTGACCTGACGAATGCCAAGAATAAATGTCAGGGTCCCAGCAGGAATCGAACCCCAGCATTCTGCGTGGTAATCAAGTAGTCTAGCACAGAGCCACGCCAGGTCTCCGAACTGCTTTTCAAATGGACCCTAATGTTCGCGAAACGTCCATTGTGGTTGCAGTGCTGGCTATCTAATTTTATGAGCATTACATATGTACTCCTATGATACAACCGTCCCGTCGGGCTTACGTCAATTGTAGTTAAGGGTCATCCACTGAAGTTTATTTATGTATCAGTGTCCAGGGCAACAATCCTCGCGAGCACAAGCGCTACATATCAGCTTACCGCTTCTGGTGTTGCTAATACCCATGTTGCTCTTGGCATCGTTACGCAACTTTAGACTGGTTATATAAAACATCTGCGACTGTTAAACATATATGTCTGTGCGTACAACATTTGTACATATCTCTAGCGTCATTTTCGTAACGTTTCGCTCAATAAAAAAATTACTACACAGTCACTTTCCCTCCGCATGCTTCGCATAATATCGATTCCAAAGGTACGTGGGATATACCGAATTTTATTATTAGCAAAACAGATCGGTTGTACATTATACTAGCCACTCATAGGCACCACGCTGCGTGGTGCAGCGCACGAAGAGCGGCGCCATGTCTCGAAGGAGGTGGCACTCCGCGTCTCGAAACTGGCCTCTGCCATTCCATCAGTGCCCAGTCAGTTGCATATGCGAAAGCAAGTGCTCCAAGGAGACATTGCGTCAACGCAGGAACAATGTGTGAGGAGAACGAAAACGCAACACCGTAAAATTGATTTTGACACCAAAACGAACGAGGGGCTTTTGCTCGAGTCGTGGCATAATTAAGAACGCCCCCGGGAAGATCACCCGCTGGCTGGGAACAATTCCCTCCGTATACGGCCTTCGTGACGCAATGGAAGGAGAAACCAAGATGACAGAATAAGAAGTGATGCTGCTTCCACAACCAAATGTGGGAAAGCTACATTTGAACAACCAACAAGCCCGATTTACCACCATTCTGCAGCCTATAAAGGGCAAACTTCCACCGATTCCCCCAAAAGCTGGCTTCACTACTGAACAAAAATGCATTTCTGGGCGCACATTTTTCCAACGGCAACATTGGCCGTCTTATTTCGAAATATGAAAGTGCTGGGACTGTTTTCTTTATTAAGAGCGAAGCTCTTAAAGCTGGAGGTAAAACGTCGGGCGTCCGCAGAAAACTCTCCGCGCCTTTGCTTATCAATAACGAAGCTACAGCTGTGCGCCACATGCGTTTAACCTCGCCTAACCGCTGCCGTCAAGCCCCAGCCACATGATGGATACAGCCCGCGCAGCCGCGGCGCTGAGTTGGCCCGGCGTGCCGCTAGCCTTGTACGCTTGAAGGTCCGCGCTTCAACCGGGGGTGCCACAGCCAGGTTTGCACGTTAGTTTCTGGCGCTGTAGTTCGGACATTCGTGCATGGTCTGTGACAAGCTGTGGTTCGACTCTACTCTGTCTACGCCAAGGAAAGACCTGTACTCCGTTTCACACATATAAGGTGAAACGCTATGGAGGCTAGGCAGCTTTTTTGCAGTATATGCGTTCGCACCAAGAAATAGTTCAGTGATTTTACCAACCGTAATACGTTTTTTTTTTCGTCTTTAGGCCGAGTGCTACATCACGATTCTTTGTCCCTCAGATATAAGCAAACCCAAGTACACGGTTGCCAATCAAGTTGTTCTGGACTACTCAGCGTCACTTTGTACTCGCTTTTGGTGTTTCATTTGCAGCCCGTCGCGACGCATCGCGCTCTTGGCTCGCACGACCGTTTAGAACGAGGAAAGCTAAGCGCGAGACACTCGTACTCACACATCTTGCTGGCCGAACTTCTGGCAATGCTTCCACTGCGTTGCACTAGGTGTACGAAACGGAGTATAAGATCAGTCAAGAAGGCTACATTAAGCCCCTCGGATTGACCAGCTTCGATGTTTCTTAAGCCTTACACAACTAGTGTAAACTTATTCCTTGATTTATATTACTGAACGCTTTTTTTTTTTTTTGCCACAAGGCGCGCGCGTGTCTCGCGGAGCGCGGACGCGGCAGCTGCTGTTTTCATTTCAACGTGCCACAGCACGTACGACAACCGCCATTTCGGGGAGCCTGAGAAAGCTAGACAGTTGCTGACGTACAGAAAACACGCCCGCACCCTTAGCCATATAGAAGTTTGCGGTGCTATATACCCGAGTCCCATATCTTGAACACTTGTTATGGCATAACAACTCATATATCAAACAATTTTACTCAAACTCATACCAGCGACGTTCGAAAATTTCGTGCAGACATTGTGTATTGTACTTGCGATGGCAACTCAACAGCGCTCGCCTTTTTTCTTTTCCCGCAGAATATAGAGAAACAATAGCCAAACGAAGCGCCACATGTGGTAATTGAAAATGCATGGATTCACGTTATTGAACATGCGACAAAAATGCTATTTTTGCAAATGCGTAGCGCTCCTTGAATGCTAAAAAAGCCATATATGCTGGGGAAACTATAGGCAAGTACCCACAGCTTCTCCACACTCCTAATAGATGACGAATAATAGTGTTTCGTCCGTAACTGGTAATTTATAGGCACCGTTTTTTTAATCTATAGCTATGTTAAGCATGCCATATTTAGAGCGCTTCTTAAAACGATATTTCCGTACTTCGTGACATAAACCACCACTTGCAAGTTGTGCTTGCATAGCTGTCGCAGCGAGGTACTTCAAATCTAGGTATGAATGTATTGAAGTAGTGTGCTTTGCAAACGCGACTTCACATGGCGCGGCCTAAACACACGAGTGACATGAAAGTGGGCGAGCAAGCACGTCTCTCCTCGTCTTCGTCTTCCTGCACCAGTACCGAGTCATTTGTGACCAGTGAAATCTTTTCCTCTTCTTTGTTTTTTGTATGTCCGCCGCGGTGGTATAGCGGTTAGGGTGCTCGGCTGCTGACCCGAAGGTCGCGGGTTCGATCCCGGCCGCGGCGGTCGTATTTCGATGGAGGCGAAATGGTAGAGGCCCGTGTACTGTGCGATGTCAGTGCAAGTTAAAGAACACCAGATGGTCGAAATTTCTGGAGTCCTCCACTACGGCGTCTCTCATAATCATATCGTGGTTTTGGGACGTTAAACCCCAGATATTATTATTTGTTTTTTTTTGTATTTTCACTCTTTTTCTCTATTTATTTCTTCCTTTCTCTTTATCTATTTATTTCTCTTTCTTGCTCTTTCTATGTCTCGTCCTATTTTTTTCCCTTTCTCTCTCCTTTCTATTCCCCGCTTGCTTCCTTTCTTTATTTTTATACGTGTTTTTGAGTGCGTTATGCGAAGCTACGACAGCAAACGACAGCATACGACAGCCGGACACCTAAAGTTCTCCGCACTTATCATCATCAGGGCGCTCGAAGAACAGAGGAAGAATACTCCTCGTTGGTTGTGAGCGTGTGCTCAATATGTTACAGATGGCCATGCTATTCATCGTTTTGCCTTTGTTACACCAAGCTACGACAGCATACGATAAGAGCAAACATACGATACAGCATACGATAAGAGCCCGGGCCCCTAAAGTGCTCCGCAATTAAATAGATTTCAAAGTCTACACATATACACTCAACAAGTGTTCTTTCTTCACATTTACATTACAATTAGTACTAACATCTCATATACATTCCTTGGCATCATTATCTGTCCGTTTTCTTTGATACTGTGTCTAACAAAGAAAAACGAGGCCCTTAAAATTTCCACTTCTTTCCTTCCTACATAGCGAGGGTCTCTGTCCGGCAGTCTTAATGCCTTGAGGTAGTATGCGAGGGATTATTGGTCAGCTGACAGCTTGTAATAAGCTGACGTGCTACGTGGCGCGAACAGGCAGAAAAAGGGTGCTCCACACTTGCCGTCATGGGTACTTTAGGCGCTGACCAGCACTACCAGGCTTAAATGCACATATATACCCCATAAAGTAGACGGGGGGATGACCGCCGTTGTATCTCAGTTGGTAGAACATCGGGCGCGTTATTTGAAGGTCGTAGGTTCGGTCCCTGCCAGCGGCAAGTTATCTTTTCGTCGACTTTTCTTTCGTGGTATTTACACTACAATTACTATTTACAGCATCCCCTATACTTTCCTTGGCATCATTGTCTGTTAGTTCTCATTAATATTGTGTAGAACACAGAAAAACGAGCGCTTAAATATTCCACTTCCTTCCTTCGTATGACTTCCTTACAATATAAAGGAACCAAACGGCTGGACAGCGGCTGTAGACTCTTGGGTCATCATTAGTTATAGCTGCAAAAGTATTTGCTCAGCTATACTTTATGACGTATAGTCGAATGCATATATAGCAGTCATTCATATAAAACCCTGCATAAAGTTAGATATATAAAGCCATATATGGCTGGTATCCATATCTCATCCATATATAATGTCATCCATGTATGGTCATATCAGCAATTGGGCATATTTGGCCGTACACGAAACATATTGATATATGGTCAGACTTGCCCAATTCCTCATATAGCCATACATGATATTTTATGCATGTCCATTTCTTTGAGGGACCCCCGTTCCCATCCTCCGTGGTGAACGCCACCTGTTGGGTCATCCTTCCCCCACCTCGCGGCAAGCAGACAGATCCAATGGGCTCCAGCTTCTACCTTTGATAAAGCAGCTTGAACGGCGTGATCTGCGTTGTTTCAATTAGTGCCAGGTTAAAAAATAAGGTAATGAGGGGGATGGAGAGGAGCCCACCCCTTTAGCTTAACGCCTACATAGATGAGTGACATGTCCGACACGTGGTTGTTTAGGCATATTTTAGTGCTACTCGTATGAGGGTGATAGGCGGTTGTCAGACGGTGTCTTGTCTGTCTTGCGGAATGTGATGTAATAGAGAGTCGAATACTTGTCCTACGATTTGGTGGATGTACAATTTGTTTACGCAAAAAGTAATATATTTTCATTAGCGTATTATTATTGGCGATGCTCATGAGAAATCACAGATATAAGAAATTGCAGTAATGATTACCGTATGTTTTGTTTCTAGGTACCATCGGAGGAGGTTCACAGAAAAGCCATGAAATACTTTATTTGTCCTCTTTATGGGATTTGTGTGCTGACTTTTTCTTGCCGTGGAAATAGTGAGTAATTATGCCAGTCGTAATTGAAATGCAGATAGCAATTATATATTTGATTGTATAAAATGCAAGTACGATATATTCTTCATAGGTCACCTGTATATACGAACGAGAATGAAAACATCTAAAGTGGTGGCTTGGGCGAGTTGGTAAGACATAATTCACATAAAAACAGCGCTAAAGACGGAGTCCTTCTTTTACTTGTCCTCCGTCTTTAGCGCTGTTTTTATGTGAATAATGAAAACATGTTTATGCTAATTTCGTTTGACTCTATGAAAAAAGAATTGTTCAAGGGTGTTTGACTATATTTCGGTGCGAAAGTTTTTGTATTGTTAAAATATATTACATACTATTGCGACGGTAAGGGATGACCTCATCCTTTACGTATTGTCAATATTACATCTGTGTGATAAGATATCTGCTTTCACTGTTATGACGGTTTATTTTTCTTGTGTCAATGATTATATAGGCTCCTTCCCTATATAGTGCACCACTGGCTTGTATGGAATGAGGTACATTATTGTAATATGTTCTAGTATGTACACTAGTAATTGAAAGATTCTAGGTCATTATGGATTTCTAATCTCAGCAAGAATTGAAACAGTGCTTTACAAAACTTCACAAACGGAATGAACATAGAATGCACTTTTAGTGTTCAGAATTTTTATTTCAAGGAAAAATATCAGCAGAGTGAGACCTTTTCTCCCGGATTAGTCGCAACTCATAAGTGCTAGTAAAAGTAACACTGGTGTCACACGGGAACCAGTGATCACGATAAGGGCCGATCCGGATCAGGTGCTGCTACACGGTCACATTTGCTCGCGATAAGGCCTTATGGGGATCAAGACGATCGCGATCAGGCTTCGTGATCCCGATTTGGCTGACGTGCGCGCCAAACTCGATACCGATCAGGCTGTACTGTGTAGCAGCGAGAAATTTGGTCATCGCGATCGAGAAGTTCGATCTGGATAGGCCCTGATCGCGAGCAAAATTGCTCCTGTGACATTCGTGTAAATTGCCAACAACATACTTGCTAGATGGCCAAGGACACTATCATGCAGAGGATACTGCAATGCGGGCCAACCAATGCGCATACATTGTCGGTTTTATAAGAGCGGAGAACTTTAGGGTGCCGGGCTGTCGTATGCTGTCATCGTTGTATGCTATAGTATAGCTTGGCGTCACGCAGGCAAAACCACGAGTAGCATAGCCAGCTGTAGCATATTGAGCGCACACTCGCGCCAAGGAAAAGTCTTCTTCCTCTTGTTCTTCGAGCACCTTGATGATGATAAATGCGGAGCTCTTTAAGAACCCGGGCTGTCATAAAAATAGAAAAAAGGAGGAAGCAAGCGAGAAACAGAAAGCGACAGAAAGAAAGGGGAAAAATAGGAAGAAAGATAGAGCAACGAAGAGAAACAAATCGATAAAGAGACAGGACGAAACAAATAGAAATAGAGAAAAAAAGATAGAAAAAACAGAAAAAGTGGACATAAATGAAGGAGAGGAGGAAAGATAGAGAAAACCGAAGAGAAACAAAGAAGGCTGCCCGGCTCTGCACTTCCTTCAGGCTTGGCACCTCTAGTGCGAAGCTGCCTTAAATTTTTTCGGTAGTCACAGTACATGGCTAAAAGCGCTGCCCAGGTACCTCGACAATTTATATCCTCTGTTTTTACTCTTGTTGCAAGTAGTACTTCAGAGGAATGACATATGCCATTTGTAACAAAACAGCAAATTAAGAAAGCCTGGGAGAGAATGTAAAGAGGCAACGCCGCTGATGAGGATCAGGTAGCAGCAGATCTGTTGAAAGAATGAGGAAAGATTATGTCCGAAAAATTCGCCATCCTGTATACGAAATGTTTCTTGACTGAAAGCGCACCGGAACCTTTGAGGAATGTTAACATGATCTTAATCCATAGGAATGACAACGTCTAGAAATGGAAAAATTACAGGCCAATCAGCTTACTTTGTGTTGTCTAGAAGTTACAGGTACTTACAAATGTAATTGCTAATAAAATCAGGGCCGCCTCAGAATTAATTGAACCAAAGGACGAAGGAGGATTTCGCGCCGTATGCTCGGCAATAGACATTATCCGCAATATTAATCTTGTGATAGATAATGGCGCAGAATACAGCCAACCCCCCTCTATACGTAACCTTCATAGATTATAAGAAAACATTTCTTTTCATCGAAATCTGTGCAGCCACGCAGGCAGTGCGTAACCAGAGTGCAGGCGAACCATATGCAAAATACTGAAAGAAATCTGCAGAGCTACACAGCCAACATAGTCCACCATAAAGAAAGCAATGAAATTGCAAGAATGAAATGTTTATGAAGTATAGTTTGATATTGCATGGGCCACAAAAGAAACATAACTACGTGAACTCAAAATATTACGACATTATGTAGTCTCTTCGTTAGCTATGCATATATTTCGAGTGCCCTAGGTGCTCACAAAAGACCGTTTTTCTTTCCTTTTATTTTTGCAGACGATGAACAACACACGAAAGTACTGAAACACTATGGTAAAGAGCACCTCGTAAAAAAGGTAAGCACTTGGCGAACCATATTTGTGCCGTCCATTGTCATTAAAATTAACATTACATTTAGAAGGTACCGCTGATTCTTCTCAACGAAGGTCAGTATTTTTCAGCGTATGCGTACGGGAACGTTCTGTTTGCAAAATATTTGTCGCATGAAGATTTTCAGGTCCTTTTAATCCTTCATAGCCTCTTTTGGGCAAATGGTAGAGCCGATGAGAGTATGTGATATCAGAAATCACATGCATAGCAAAGAATAAAAACAGCAGGATAATTAATTCTTTTTCTTAAATAAGAAGTTGAGTACCATTCGACCACTGTGTTCAAATTAATATCGCTGTTTTTCGTAGGTGAGAGCTGTGATTTGTGAACTGAATTTGTTTATGAGACATCTACCGATATGAATGGCTGAGATTGTCACCTAAGAAGAAATCTATCGTCAGATGCTTTTGTGCACACCGCCCCAGCATTTCGACATAAGTGGAACAAAAATGGCACAAAAATGGCTTCATCCTAACTGGGCATCCTAAAGAGACTCTGACGAACTATGGTGGTGTGGGTATAAAAGTTATTGGTTATAAGCATACCGGTAGAAATGGGCAAATGGAACGGCCACAAAACAAACGGTAGAATAGAAACCTGAAAACTGCTATTTAGTACCGGAAATTATGAATATATATATACTGCGACATTCGACGAGAAATTATTTTTAGTTGAGTAATTTTTGCAAGTAGCGTCCTCGTGGCTGGCAACCGTGTTAATACAATCGGTTAGCACACCTTCTGAGCGCACATTTAAGACTTTTCGTGTTAGGCAAGTAATTGTGTTAAGCTTAGAAATGCAAGCAATAATGAATACATAATTGCTGGAGTTCTAGTCATGGCGTGAGCTGATGTCAAGCGGTTTATAAATGTGTACAGCGTTTGTCCACCAGTACATACATGACAAAGAATTTACGTATCAGTAGTTTAACGTTAAGATTTCAAGTAGTTTCCACACGGCAAATAATATTTTTCTCGACATTTCACTCTTCCTCCTTTAGGACGATTTAATATATGAAAGGAGTTGTGCTAGCTGCATTCCACCAGTTTGTACGATACGAAAACCCCGATTTGCAATAATTTGGGTGGATGTTCAAAGGGCACTAGTGATAGAAATAGACAGGCTGCCCTTTTGTACGATCTATTTTTGAGGTGATTTGTCGTGTCTTGAAATTAAACTAAAAGAAATTCGTATATCCATTTTCGTCAAGCCTACGCAGAACCCCCCATACGCAATTTCGCACATCCGTATGTTGTTACTTGTGACAAGGCAAAAAATTTGCCGCTACCTCCCTTTGACGTAGTCTCTACAAGGTTTCCGGGCTAACTCTAGCCAGAGTTAAGCAGATCGCAAAAAATAGTGTGACTTAGTGTTGTAGTGAGCAACATGCATTTGTTCCCGTTGTCATAGAGTGCGTCGGCATATTTTTTATTCTCTGGCTAGAGCTAGCTTGGTCACCCGGTATGTATTTCACGTAACTAACAGACATACATTTCAGGAGTCGTCGATAACGCACTCATGCCGAGGCTGCCCACATAACATGTTTACCCTGTCACATTGTCTTTGCTCCTGATGCAGATTATAGGAGGACAGTCATTACTAGTCTTGAGTCAATCAATATTTTTTCGACATGATTATCCAATGTGCGTTCGATCACGCCTGATTCAACATTCTGCTGCTGGCTATCATCACGCTTTAGGTTACTTTGACAAGAAAAGAAAGGCAAGTACCCCCCTAATGTTTCATTGCTGTAATCGTTTAAAACCTGAATGGACGCAGTACTCCGCGATGTTAACTGCAGGTTGAAAAAAAACATGTGACTGCCCAAATTTTCGTAGCCCTCCGCTACGGCGCTTCTAATCATACCCTTGTTTGGTCACCTTAAACCCCATATACCATTTTTTTAGTGGACAAACCCCATATATATTATCGACTGAGAGGAAGAGGAGTGCACTCACTATCACGGCTACGAGCGGCGCGATTAACAGTCCCAGGTTTAAATGCAGATATTCAGGCTTTTAAATGCGAATGCATTTCAAGGCCGAGACAGACAGTACGATTTTCCATGCGATGCGGCGTCCGGCGCGGCATCGCATGGATGACATTTCGTGACCTTTCATCGCATCGGGACCGCCGCGCCGCATGCCCGGCGTGCATCAAACCGGGCAGATATTTTGGTCGCCGCCGGTCGCCGCATCGGATGGTCACGCCAGCCGCGGCAATGACAAGCTCAGGGAGACGCGTGTCGTCACGCCGCTGGTGGCGCCTCTCCCTGAGCGGCGACCGTGGCCAAGGCGAGTCGATGGAGTCGGGCCTCAGGCCATTCGTCGACATTGCCGCTCGCGGCGGCGTGATAAACATGGGGAGTACATTTCCGCCCGTGACGTGAAAGATTTCCGGATTGAATAAAGTGATGTTTCAACTGTGCCATTTCTGCAAGACAACGCCCGTTTCAGAAACCACTAGTGAGGATCGCGAGCAGCGATGCAAAGCCCATTTCGCAGGTAAACACAGCGGCACCGGCGTCTCGGCGAGCCGTCGCGCTTCCGCTTCCCACCTTTGCTCTTCACATCGGTGACGTCGAGGAAGTTTATAGCGTATGCTAACGCATTACGTACGGTCAAAAGCAATCGTGTTGGCAAAAACAAGCGCTCTACGACGAGCTCGCGTGTGATTGCGAACGGCGCAGGCAGCCGGCGCCCGCCACATAAGCCTACCCATCGGAGTCGTGAGTGACGGGGTGCTGTTAACGCTGTTGCGACGTGCTTGTCGTGCACGAAGGCGTAGTTTTTTCATTATTTTCTCATAGAACCCGAAGCGTGGCTGTGCAAAGTGGTTTGTTTTTGTGCTTCATTACGAGGATACGAAAGTCTTTCCAGTGCGCATGCCGAGGCGCCGTATGTGGGTGGAGCCTGCCGCTGATTGCTCGTTCGACCCATGTGTCTCGAAACGTCGTACGCCGCATGCCGGGCATCCCGACGCCGCACGTCCCATGCAAAATCGTACCGTCCTGTCTTGCGCTTTAGTCGGGCTATGTCAGGCGCATCCGGCGTTCTCCGCGGCGTGGTTCGAGGCGCCTCTCCGCTCCTCCCTCTCGCAACAGCAGCTGCGGGCGCGCGTAGCCTCGCCCCCTAGCCGGGGCATGTGGTACCGAGTGTAGGAGAGGGTAGGTGCAGTGCTTCGCCACTCTTTCTCTCGCCGTTCAACTCTCCCTCCCTCCCTTCGCCCCACTCTCCCGTCCGCTCGCGCCTCACTCTCGACCGTTCGCTGGCTGGGCGCCTCTCGAAGCGATGGCGGGAAGTCGGTGCATTCGCATTTTCCTAACGATTCCCTTCTGGGGAGGTGAGGTAAATTTTTTTCAAGACAATATTAAATTGACTTGGGAGATGCCTGACTAGTCTTCATCACCCAGATACGACCGATGAAATGGACGGGTGGACGACAGCCGCCGTAGCGCAATTAGTGAAGCATCGGATGCGTTATTCCGAAGGTTGCAGGTTTGGTCCCTGCCGGCGGCAAGCTGTATTTCTGTCCACTTTAATTTCTTGTCATTTGTATCACAATTACTGCAAATAACATACCCTGTAGTCTCCTTTGCTTGATTATCTGTTAGTTCACATTAATGTTGTTTGTAACAAAATAAAACAAGCCCTTGAAATTCCTTTTAATTCGTTGTTATATCATTGTATGTTATTTGAATGAACTTATCAAATAATTCACCAACACAGTGCATTACGCCACAGGTCATCTAAGACACATACATACGGCTATGATTTGAGAGAATTTGCCGCGGCACCCCGTGCATCAAGATCCCATTGATGCGAACGCCACTCACGCCAGTACAGACCGCCACTCGGACATTGCGGTCAAAGTTGCAATGTATTGGAAGCGAAGGTCCGTAAGTGCTGTAGCATACGAGAAAGAGAGATTGAGGGAAAGGTTAAGTGAAAGGCTGAGAGGTTAACCGGAAGAAAATTTTTGGTTTGCTACCCTGCACGGGAGAAGGGGTAAGGGAAGCCGGACAAAGACCTTATTAGAGCTCTCGGAAGATTGACAATTGGCGCAACGATGGAAGCGAGTTTGAGCGCAATACGACTAAAACATGAGCAGATACCAAAGAATATTCGGCGACAGAACGAAACTTTGCGGGATCCAGGATAATGCCCTCTTTACGAACGACGTGACATACTATGGTAAGCTGACGCGCAGACGAGTAGTCCTTCTTTAAATTACGTTGAAAGCCAGCAATGCGGCCGGCGTGAGCATCACATGGGGAAGATTAAAGTAAGTTGGAAAATGCCAAGAATAAACTATGATGTTGCCATGGTAGCAGAGACAACTTTCCATATGAAGGCGGAAAGGATGTCTTCCAGTATCAGCTCAAGCGTAGTGTGGGCGTTGTGCAGTCCGAAATGATTGGCTTTAAACTCATACAGTTCATCAGGAGTGGCTGAAGCAGCCTACCTACAATCAAGACCGGCCATAGAGACTTCCAATGAGCCACAGTGTAGATCCAAGGATTAGAAATACTCTGCCCTTCGCATGCAATTGAGACCATGGGTGCGCGGTAAGCAGTGCACATGCTTCCGAGCCATACAATTCTCGCAAAAACGCGTACTGGGCAGTCAAAGTTTCGTGCAAAATTTCAAAGCTCGGTTTGAAATATGAAATGAAAATTTGAGGTACGCTGATGCAGGTACCGATTTTTCCAACTCGATTTACCGGCGGCCCCAGTGTCCTCGCCACGATATGTCCTAAATGAATGTTCCGCATTTAAAAATTGTCAGTTCTACGTATATATTTATCTAGCCGCCTACGTCTTGGTAGTTTCGTGCTGGCCTCCTTAACTCTTTCGTTACCGCTTGAACATCGTTATTTTTCATATGTCTCAAGAAGAAAGCTTTTGCTAGTTTGAACAGTACTCCAGCACCCATTGTAGCATACCAAATTATGCGTAATGAAATGCTCTTTCCAAAAAATACAAGTTGTCGAGAGCAACAAAGATATTGTGGAGTGCATAAAATTTGAAAAGCTTGTAACTTTTTTTTTGGCAGTTCATAAAGAGAGCAATAGCAACACTATGTATGTAAAAACATTCAAATCAAACAAAATTCAAAATATGCATTTTGAAGATAAATGACGCAGGAATAGTATAAAAAATAATAAATATTCTAATAAAACATACACAAAAAAAAATCGAACCAAAGTTCATTGTTCGAGCCACGCGGTGAAGCATTTCATGGTTTCCGTGAGACGCAGGTGCACTCGCGCACTTTTCACATAAGTTTCTTTGTTCTTTTACGTGAAGAGCCTGGTGGTGTTCAAAAAATTGGGGACCCTTAAGCTTCGCCTGTAAGAGTTGAACGCGACAGTGATATCCTGTCCCTAGTGCGCACTTCTAGCACTTAGTGCATAGTTTTATATTGTGTGATGTTACTCGATAAGTTTAAATTGCGCGTGACATTTTTTCGAAGTATTATTGCAGCCGCTACTTGTGTGTAACAATGCGCGCGCTAAGGTGTGTGCCCTATGTAATGGGTAGTATACTTTATACCACGAGCAATTACGCGCCTGATATCTTTTCGAACTTGCTATGCACCCCCACTACGTGGTCCTAAAGGAATACGTGCAGTAACGTGTCTGCCTTTTGTAATGGGTGGCCGGCTTTAAACCACGAAGTCTTTATGATAGTCAAATGTTCTGACGCCCGATGGCAATGTACGCTTGTACTACGCAATCCCTATTGCGATATCACATGTTATATTGCGACGCCTGTATACTGGACGCGTGTGTTTGTGAAGCATGAAAGTTATTTTCCCTGCATTTCCAAGTGGAGGCGCCCTTGAGTACTTTGTTCGCTGGGATGTATATTACGCACATCTGTAATAAATACCATGAAAGAAAAAAAGTCGTTGCATTGTGATAGAACACCCGCTTACCACGCAGACGGCCTGGGTTCGATTCTCATTGGAACCTATTATTTTTTTATTATTTATTTTATTTGCATCTTTCTCGGTTTTTCGGTCACGGACACGATGACGATTTTTTGCTCACAACCAACGACGCCGACACCGACACCGAAATTTCAGCGAAACGAGGTCTTTAACGCCATCGCGTTAATATATATAAATGCCGGCGATGTGAACAATGCCTATATAAATCAGACGTCCAAGGGACTTCACCAATAATGTCGCAGTCCGGGTCAGTTGGTACATGACGCTTAGGCAAAAACCAGTCAACAAGCGGCGGACATAGACTAGAAGAGACACACACATTTTTGACAAAGAAATTTAGAGCTGGTGGGAAGCAATTATGGCATACGCCAAATAATAATGGTTCGATTTACAACAAAGGGCAAGCGTGTGTTTTCTGGTTTTGTGTAGGACGTGGCTCCGCTTACTTTATAGTTGGGGCTATTGTTGCTGTTGCTGTCCTGTTCTAGGCTGTAAAGTTCATTACAGTAATATTGTTCCTTCTTATGAATGCTGAATTTATCTGAAAAGTATTATTGTACTTCCAGAAGCAAAAAAGAAATAAAAGGACCACTAGTTACACGGTAAGAATACCATGTTCACAGTTCTATGCTTGTGTGCTGTTCTCGGCTATTACATCACATTGCGATAGTAAATGCTACTCGGAATTCTATACCATTCGAAACAGGTACTAGTCTAGTCTTACGACTAGACTTAAGACTGGACAAAGTAGTCCAGTCTTATGCTTCAAGTAAACTTTTGTAAGTGCGGAGCACTTCAGAGGAGGATGTCGTATGCTGTCGTTGTCGCTTGGCGTAACGCAGGCCAAACCACATATAGCATAGCCAGCTGTAGCGTATTGAGCGCGCTCTCGCACCAAAAAGAAGTCGTCTTCCTTTTGTTGTTCGAGTGCCTTCATGATGATATTAATCACAGGCAAAACTACATATAGCATAGCCAACTGTAGCATACTGAGCGCTCTCTTGACCATCGGCCTCCCCCATGATTGGATGAGACCTCAGCGGTTTATTTATTTATTTTATTTATTTTTTCTTTCTCTCTTCTTCTATTCACCTTTATTTCCCAGTTCCCTTCCTCTGACGCTGCGCCGTGCTCCTCATTGGGCCGCAGAATCTAGCGTCATTTCCTAATAAAAACACTACTACTACTACTGAGTGCGCGCTCGCGCCAGAAAGAAGTCTTCTTTCTAGTATTCATCGAGCACCTTGATGGTGATATAAAGCGTGGAAACTTTTCATATGGCTAGGGAAACCCGACAACACAAACCACGTATAGGAATTGAAAGAGGAAGC
>JALIZH010030565.1:0-24689 GCA_030522465.1 Rhipicephalus appendiculatus | reverse complement strand
AACTTGACTGGCTAGGGAGGTTTATCGCAAATTTCGTGCACAGCTGTTTGTTTGTTTGTTTACACACTAGATGTTCAAAAGCGACAGTAAACAAGAAACCAGTTGCACAAGCGCTGCCCCCATAATCTATTCCAATTTTATAGAACATAATCACAGATCTGAGTAATGAAGCAAAATTTAGAGCAAAGGCAGCAATTTTGATGCAGGCATCAGTTCCCCGCGAACAAGCTTATAAATAGTGGCGGTATATACCTAGCTATGTACAAACATTTAACAAAAGAACAATGGCAAATGTTAAAATCAGATGCTTATTGAAGTGAGAAATGCCTAAATGTATGCCCGAGCTACACAAATAATGGCAGTAAAGTGCACGTCCTAACATACAACTGTTGCACAGCTTAAAATCAGGTACATAGAAGCGAGCACAGGTATGGCCACCACCTCGCTAGCGCCCCTTGTGAATGACGTCGCGTGAATACCTCCTAATGAATGACACATAGCATCTACGACAAATTACAAGGCGCACCGACGACTGGCTGGAAACGGTTCACCAGGGCGTCCCGCGGTGCGATTTGTTGACGTTGCCAACGCACACAGACACAGAATTTCACAACTGCTTCACATAACTTATTAGGCCACAGAATTTTTCACGTTGTGTGATGTTTTGTTTGCGTAAAAGTCCCCAAGAAAAAAGAGAAAAACCAGCATGTTTTGGCATCTATCTTTATTCATGTGAGAAACAGCTAATAGCCCCATCAAGAGAGAAGTCCTAACTTAGTTGGTGCAGCGCTTGTTTCTGAACATCTAGGGTAACTACAACCTGCGAAAAATAGGAGAAAAGAAAATTTTGTCATATGCATTATTACCTTACAGACGACAGCGTGAAAAGGCGAAAACTCGATAACACTTTACGGCGATAAAGAGCAAGCATGTTATAATTAACCAGGCGTGAGCGACGAGCTGGAGAACTTTTCAATTCTGCTGTGAGGTGCCGGGTTTAAAGAGAAAGGAGGAAATCAATAAAGAAGGGGCAATATAAGCCACAAGATCCAACACGCGCGTCGAGAGAGTCAAGGCAAAGGGTCTTCTACAACACCGAGAAAAAAATACCTAACTCCTCCCCTTGAAACACACCTTTGCCTATCATGCCCTGGGAAATCCGCAACTAATAGAAAAGCGCATCCAGGGCCTTCGGCATATGCATATTTGTGCGAGAAACAACAGACTAGTACATTGTCGTTACGAAGGTTCTCGTATCCACAAATTTGTTGCAGTGGCACGAGAAAGCACGTGACACATATGTGAAAGTTCAAATTTTTTACGGGGAACACGCAGCTATAAAGCTAATTTATATCTTGAAACTAGCCCCATCAAGCGGCCAATAAAGATCATATACAGTCAGTTTACTGAAGTCAGGTCAAGTAATAAAAGCAGTTTCGTTCATGTGCGTTCAAACATGAACGAAAACTATAGCCTACATTTATGTTAGAACAGCTAAATAATTTATTCTCCATGGATAAAGCAGTTACGTACTGCTGAAACATGTCGCACAAGCAATTCGTGATACAACGCAACATATTTAATTTTGAGTATTATTTTATTATTTTTGGTGACTTACCTTCAATATGACAGTAGCCGGTGGTTTATACCGAATCCGTAAATCCAAAGAAAAGTAATCGCACATCAAGGAGTCGTGTCCATCTCTCCAGTATAGAAGAAAGGAAGTTCTGAGAGCACTCCGCTCGCAAGACGAAGCGTGCATCTCTCCTTTGGGGTCTAACGGCACTAGGCCTAACCGTCAGTCAGCGTAACAGTCACTCCACAGAAACATACTTGCATTCGATCGGGCCCACAAGTTCTACATGCAGTGAAGTACAGCTTCTTCACAGATGCGTCCATAGTCTTAAAAACCACGACACAAGCACAAAATAACACAAAACAGGACATCACTGACGCGCGCGACCGCACATGCTAAATCGACGAGCTTACAGCTGACATTGCAGAAGCCCAAGCAGATGCGCGGATGGATACAAGATCAACGCTAAAGAGCTCGGGAGGAATCAAGCTGGACGGTTATCGCTATCAGTAAGTTATGTAAAGTTTTGGAAGCCCTCATGATTGCCTCACACCACCACACGCCTTTATAATTTCGCGCGTTATTTTCTTTATCGCAATGAGAGATGGCGTGCGCAGGCTCGAGTTCAAATTTCAATTCACTGTGGTCCATGCATGTCCGTGCATGCATTGACCAAATGATGCGTGATCTGCTGCTTCGCGAAAAAACGGCTTTAAAAATCCGTTTTGTAGCGGTATTTCAAGTTCCAGTTACATTCTTACTGAAGTCGACTTCTTATATCCGTATTGCTGACGGCTAAGAAGATATATTCGTAAACAACACAAATTATAAAGAAGACGATGCTTGTAAGCATCTTTAAAAGTCTGTCTTATAGTAGGGTTTTTCGTGATGATTATATCCGTCCTGAAGTTGACTTCTTTAATCCGGCGTGTAGACGGTTTAGACGATATATCCCTTAATAAGACGGATTATATCTCTTTTGTGCTTGCTGGGAGGTAGCCACCGTTGCCTTTCCCGTTCCGTAGTGTTGGGCTAACTGTGGCCTTCTTCCGTTTTAGTGGACCGGTGGGGAGTAGAGGGGTTTACCAAATCTGTGCGGCACATACCCGTTTATGATGATACTAGTCTTCTGGTAGGCCGAACCGTGGCACATACCCGTTAAGAAGACAGTTTTCTGCGATCTACTTACAAAAAACGATTTGCTAAATAGCTTCGCTGTTAAGAAGCTAACAACTGGATTACCAACAACAGCGGTCGATGATACTCAGGATCTTCTGGGTGGCGAGTTGATTTGTCCGCGCCACGATGCGGTTCCACGATACGGTGGCGCAGTGTTTTATCGCAAATGCAGTGCAGTGTGTAGCCGTGTTACGCCGGTCAGAATCACATGGAGGCGGAGGCCGCGTGGTACATGCGGAAGTGTGTCGGCCCCCATATACCTGTGATACTACAGCCTGTCCTGAACACTAGGCCTGTGCAGTACATGCAGCACAGTCGGAGCGTAAGCGTCGAGAGTGGCCTTAGAGTTCGTTGTATTCCCTTTGATACCGAATTTACACGAGGGAAGCAGCAGGATTGCGACAACACCAATGGGGCTGAATTCTCTTCTGAGCTTGTACCAGATGCCCAAAAATGCTGACCCGCAACCACCTTAGACTTCGCCACTTCTAGCTGCTCTTCTTTAGCGAATGAATATTTTTTTTGCTGATGATATAGCCACCTAAATCATGTGTTGACGTCCGTTTGGGTCTTCTGGCATGAGAGTATAACATGTCCAATATACTACACGTGATCTAAGCGTTAGTGCTTTTTTTTTCCTGAACAGTGATCGTGAACTAATCAATATGTTTAGCGTGCGCTGCTGCTAAGCCAAACTACACGAGCATAGCCTCAGCGCCGCACGTGGAAAATGCAGTTGCGCTTGAATTTTGCAATACGGAGAATGGTAATCTTCGATTGCCTTTTTTATATTTAATTTGCTGTTTAACTTCATTCTTAACACAATTACTTCATTCGGAACACAATAAATTCATTCTTAGAAATTATCGAGTTGAACCTCAAATGAAAGCGAAAGTTTGTATGCACAAAAAACGCAAGGATATTGCAGGCTAGGAAGAACGAGGGCAACGCGGCACGATGTGCCCTTTCATTCTCCAACAGTTGGCCTGGCTGCGCGGCGATATTTTCTGGCAGCGAGGTTGCTTCGAGGCGTGAACGTGACTTTGAAAACTTAGTTTTGCGGTGACACGAAAAATATTTTAACTATACTCTGTTGTCGTATATTTAGTATTTTCCAGCTTGCCAGTTTTTTCAACATAATAGTTTTGTTCTTACAGAACATTACTCTGGTAATTACACATGCTTTCTTCAACACACCGAACGTCTTCGTTCGACAGAGTAACGCAAAACTTCGTGGCACAACGCTGTTACAACTTTTCGCCATTCATTCTATAACTGAGCGACGAAACATGGTTAAGCCCTAAACAAAGTCCAGCTGATTTATCAGTTCAAAGGTGACCGTGCTCACCGTGGTGTGCAGCTGAAGGTTCCCCCGCCTCCCGCGCCGCCGGTTTTTCGACAAAGGGCACGCCTGAGCACCGCGTCTACTTGTCTTCTTAATTTTAAGACATACCTTGTTTGTACCGCACAAGAAAGACATGCAAATCTCATTTTCTGCCGTTACAACGATAGGGCTTGCCGCTACCATTATACTACTGTCAGTTTGACATAGTTCGTTGAGCAAAAGTTCACCCACTAAGTTGCTCATATCTTTTTGATGGCTTGCCTTCTGAACTCCTCACCGTCGCAACATGCAAATATTTGGATAAAACGCAATTAGCCTACGTGGTGGCGTAAAGGTATCATTCAGTTTTTTGTGGCTAGTTTTCTCTTTATCGTTGCGTTCAGTCATACACTGACACTTGTCAATGTTATATTCAACGCTTATCAGCACGCCTATTAGGGCGTGTGTTTAAACGCTTCGTTATCTTTAACAGCGCCTAGTGACCTAAGGAAACATTTTGCTTTGTGGTAAAATCACGAATAAAGAATGAACAGAAAGACCTACTTTTATTGGTTTTGTAGTGTTCGAACAACCACGGGTATTGCAGTCAACACACATGTTCCGTCATGGCATGTACCATATTTTCTTGTCCATTCTTCGTTATAACCAAGAGCGAGAGTCTAAAAAGTCATAAGAAATCAGAACATATTAGGATATTGATTGAAGTATGCGTCACCATAGTAAAATTACATTAACAATAACACGGCGTGAAAACGTTACATTTGCAACAACCAAATATGTTATGAAACATATAAAGAGATCATCACGAAGCACCCGGGATTTCAACTCTGGTAACTGCGGCTTGCCCACAAGTCTGCTTTATTTTATTATTATTATTATTATGTTGTCTTAGGACAGGTAGCCTAGTAACCGCGGGAGCCGAACCATGATAGTGAAATAACTAGAAGAATAAGGATGGGATAGAGTACATTCTGCAAGCATTTTCAAATCATGAATGGCAGTCTACGACTTTCCCTCAAGAGGGAAGTATATAACAGCTGCATCTTACCGGCACTGACCTACGGAGCAGAAACCTACAGATTTAAAAAAGAGGGTTAAACTTAAATTGAGGACGGCGCAGCGAGCGATGGAAAGGAATATTATATGTGTAACCTTAAGAGACAGGAAGAGAGCAAAGTGTGTCAGCGAACAAACGGGTCTTATGGATATCATAGTTGAAATAAAGAAGAAGAAATTGACATAGCCCGGCCACGTAGCACGTCGGCAGGATAACCTGCTGGTCATTAAGGGTAATGACCGGATTCCAAGAAAAGGCAAACGCGTGAGGGGGAGACATAAAATTAGGTGGGCAGATGAGATTACGAAGTTTGCAGCAATAACGTGGCAGCAAAAAGCACAGGACAGGGATGATTGGCGGAACATGGGAGAGGCCTTTTGTCCTGCAGTGGGCGTAGTCAGGCTGATGGTGATGATGATGTCTTACTTAAACTGGGGACAGTGGGTATCGTTATGACGTAGGATAGGTATAGGGCATCACATACAATTCATAAGTGGCACGCTGGATTCGTGTGTCACAAAAGATGTTTTGCGTTTGACTGCAACGGTAGGTGTAGCGAAGCCCTCAGTGCTCTTACTTACGTGAAAAAATATTTGAGAAATCAAATACGATACAGCTATCAGTTTAAACACCTCTAATCTACTGCTAAAGCAGATGGAGATGCATTAAATATCAATTGTTCGGGAAGTATTGGCTCTGGAGCCACCAAATATTGTTTTCGATTAGCGAAATCTTTTTTTTATTTAATGCATAGATAGCGGGTGAAATACTGTTTCTTCTTTAAGCGTGTATTTAATATTGTAAACCTTAGGGTATAGTCTTTCTCACTAGATTGTATTGAGTTCTGCGCAAATCAGTCGATTGTACTTCTGAAAATTGCATACCGTAAGGACAAGTAGCAATCAGTACTCAGTCTACATGTGTGAATATCAGTCGCAATATGGGTTAATGAAAGGTGGTGGACGTTTCAATGGCGTGAATTATATCATGGTCTCACAAAGAACCCCAGCAACACTGAACGGATTTAAAAACCGCTGACAAAAATTTCAACCGTGTCATTAAAATCGTAATTAGATAGATTCAGCGTAAAGTATCCTGAGAAGAAAGCTCAGTGCATTAACAGGCAGTCGCCATTTACAAAAAAAAAAACGATTCATTATTTTACATGCAATCAGCCAGTTTTCAGCTTTCTACACAGTATCACTTGACACATCAGCTGTGTGTTCCATATACCCATTCGTCATACAGATGTATGCGTTAAAAACCTGTAGGAACTCGTTGCACAACCGCCAAATTCTCTTATATTGGTAGGGGGATATTAATGCACGTAATTCCGTCTGAGGAAGCACGGCTACAGTAAAGAGATGACAACTTTAAGCAGAATTTATTCTGACTAGTGCAATCTGCAACAGAAACATCCCACTAAACTACACGCCAGCACACCAAGCAGGGAAAAAATGGGCTGTCTTGATATGGCTCTATGCTCTCTCGATCATTATGTCCACCAAAATGGGGAAGTGCACGATGCTGCATACGGAAGCGACCAAAATGTCGTTACTTGTACAACTCGCACAGCCAACTCCAGTACTACTAAACCACGATGGTGTAAGCTACGTCTTGCGCACTGGGCATTCAATAGGATTTATGCTATTTAGAAAAATATACGATGAAAGTCTTTGGGGTACTTCTGCATTTTTCAAGCGGCATCAATGTCAATAGCGCTGTCATCAATGTTAGCGTTAGAAAGTCGCAAACCCTTGTGGACGGAAGAGTGCCGCTCAGAAGCAAAGAAGCGAAACAAAGTTGTGATATTTTCAGTTGTTATCGAACTGATGTGAATCTGATAAACTTCAACGGAACGTGAGCTCTGGCACGCTACATTCATAGAAAATCAGACTAAGCGTATTGCGAAAATTTCATATTCTTTATGTGGAGCACAACATTAGCCATACAAGTCTGGAAGGGTGTGCAGAAAACGAATGGTGATCACACAACCTACGCAATCCCTCCGTTAACACCACTTGGTGTTTAGACCATGCTCTCAGATAAGGCGGGCATATTTAGAGAACAGTTTGCCCAAAAATCAAGGTCATAAAACTGTTAGTCCACACTCATGTCATAAAAATACAAAGCACGAACACCACTGTTACCTATAAGAGTCTGTAGAGAGAAATAAAATAGTTTATTCAGCACAGACGAACAGAACCCCCGTAGCATGCACAGACAAACGGCGCCAGCAATGCAAACGCGTTACTAAAGTTCTGCAGCAAGGTGCGGGTTACGGAAAAAGTTACCCCATGCATAGAAGGCTGAAGTCCTCCCATTCTTCAAAACTGGCAAAACACATACTCTGTCTGATAGCTGCGGTCTGATAGCACTAACAAGCTGACTATGGAAATCATTTGGAAGTATAGTAAACGTCGTAATTATGTTCGCCCTCTAGCACCGTAATCTGCTGGATATAAAAGGGGTTCGTGGCTATCTGACCCAAGGAACGCCGTCTGAGATTTAGGCGCGTGTTCGTAGATTTAGGTGCGCGTTAAAATGCCCCAGGTGGTGGAAATATCCTCAGCACTCTACCACGTTGTCTGTCATAATCATATCGTGGTTTGGGGCCGTTAAACCCGCACATAATAATAATAATAATAATAATAATAATAATAATAATAATAATAATAATTATTATTATTATTATTATTATTATTATTATTATTATTATTATTGTTGTTGTTGTTGTTGTTGTTGTTGTTGTTGTTGTTGTTGTTGTTAATTCCTTAGCATAAATAATACCTAGCTTCGTCAAGCATTACATATGTGGGCATGACGCACAAACTCCTGGCCGCTCTCACATCAAATACGAATGTGAGATGCCGTAAGGTATTAACAGACTGTCTCAATGGGTAGACAACATGGATTCACGTTTGCAATTGAAAAAAATAGTGACCGTATTACTGTCGCGGGAATGAAGAGGGCAAGCTGACCTTAAGCTACAGCTACATCAGCATAATCTGCGCATGAGAAAAAAAGATAAATTATTAGAATGAGTTTTTGATCAGGAAGTTTTATCGCTCACATAAATGTATGGAAACTGAAAGCAAATAACACCCTCAACGTACTAAATACATTATCTACAAAAAGGCTAGTGATGTGACAGAACGTTTGTAGTACGCGGCTTTCTTCGTTATGGCTCAGCTGTATATGGCTGAGAAAGACAGTAATGTCTTCGAAGACTAGATCTCGTACATAACCATGCTCTCTGACCTGCAACGGCCGCATATAGATTTCCTGCAGTTGGAAGTCTGTATATCAAAACTAACGAATTATCCCTAGACGATAAAAACTGTTCACGATGGGAACACAACCACTGAAAATCCGTCCAGTGTCTTCACGCACTTGCATTGCACTTGCATCACCAGGCAAGAACCCTTTATATCGATAAGCCTTCTGGATTATAAAGGGGCCATGGCATGAAGTAAAATGTGGGATCGGGCTAGTTCGTGTTCCATTATTAACCTGCTGAGCACAAAAAAGTGGACACAGCACACATAGAATTGCTGCGCTTAGTCCTTGTCAATCCTATGTGTGTGGTGTCTACTTTGTGTGCTGATCAGTTTAATAAAGCCATGACGCGGTTCCCCAGAATTCCCAGTTTTCAGTCTTCCAGAGCAAGGATGTGGCTATCGGGTCGTGCAACGCGCCCTCTTAGAGCGACCTGTTTGTAGAAGAACGAGACAGTCTCACAGCAGGGGTTGCGGAACCCAAGCCGTGAGAGTATTCAAATATGTGGGCGATTTATAAGTCGTCTTAGTGAGGCTACGGTCAACTGAAAGCAGATGGCGCAAACGAGCCGAAAGGTAACGTTGATTCCGAAGCAATAATTTGCCCATTGACGTAAATGTGTCGGCGGGTCGGGTTAAGTGTAGTTTTTTTTTCACCCAACACAAGCTTCGTATGCCTTTCTTTCTTTTTTTTAGAAGAATTCCTATAAGTAAACGAGAATATCTTTGTGACCTGAACCACCTTAACCGATTTGTGGCATGTACGAGGGGCTTTGGATACGAAAATCCCCTTGAGCTGTTCTGCTTGCTATGTGGGTCAAAGTGGCAGATGTTGGAATGATCGACTGCGAGAGCATGCCAACAATGTTAGAAACGGAAAGGAGGGCCTCCTGGGCATACATTGTAGCGCATGCGGCGCCACCCGTGGGTTCGAGATGATTTTCTCCTACGCGCATGACCACACCGCGCATCATTGTAGAAGCAGCTCGCATGACATGTGAAGAGTGCAAGAAACCATCGTTAGCCTTATCCAAGCGGGAGCTGGATAAGGCTGGATAATCACAGCGGGAGCTGTGATTTCTAAAGGACGCCAGCACTAACGGTGGGCGATGAAGGGGCCTTTGTCGCGTGCCTTGTGTCTCTACCTGGCTTTTTCTCTCTTCCTATAAAACGCCTGCAGGGAACAAAAAATCGTGACTTGGCAGTCACTTCACCGTCGCTGTGTACCTTGTCCTCTTCGCGCTGCATCTTAACGAAAAGTTTTGACAACCGATAAAAAGGCGCACTTTCGAAAACATGCCTGGTCAGCAATGTTCAGTGACGACGAGAAGGATATTATCACAGAGCTTGTGCACAAGTACAAGGCATCGATTGAAAATGAGAAATCGGATGCAGTGTCACTGACAGGTACTGCAGAGAAGCACCCCTTCAGTGCGAGGAGCGAGGTATGGAGCCATGAAGGTTGCCCTAGCGCTACCTTAACTTGAGGGAGCACCAAGGAAGGCCTCAGTGAGGGAACCTTGGTAAAGATGGTTCCAGAATACGCGATAAGGTGCCCTGAAGCAGTTAAGGCCCCCCTCACTGAGGTAAGGAGCGTTTCAGAATACGGACCTAAGTAAACAATGATACTTAGGGTGAGATAAAAACCTTAGAGGACGCTGGAGCTTCGCGCTCAAGAATAGCACGTGACAGCACATTCGGACCCTGTTCACGTCGCCTTAAAGGGACACTAAACAGAAACAATTAGTTTAGATTGACAAACTGCACTCTGAGAACTCTAATGCCATATGTTTCACTATTTTAAGTTCATTATTAGCGAAGGGAAATCAAGGTTGAAGTTTCATTTTTAAATTTCGCTCCGAAATCTCCACGCATGACGTCGAAAAATTCAAAAATGTATTTTTTCGTATTTTTCGCGACATTGGCTCGATGAAATTTTCTGAAACTTCGCATGCTAGGTGTATTGAACCCATGACAACGCACTTAATTTTTATTTATTAGAAGCTACGTAGGACCCAATAGACGCCTTTAAAATTTATGATGTCAAGGTGTTTGCTGCGGGAATCTCAAGGTGGCTTCTGCACCCGCATTTTCTTTTCGCGCGTTTTCTCGCTTACCAAGCGTCGTGTCGTGGTGAGAGTCGTGTTTTCGGGATTGTGAAATTGCGCTTTATTATTAAGCGAAAAATCGTTTTGCTCTTTAGTGTCCCTTTAATCACTCGCCTGGCTTCGCTTCTTAGTGGTCACCTCAGCCGTGCCGCAAGGAAAGGTACATCTCTGCGCGTAACATAGGCTCTTTCCAACTATTCTAGAATGCTTACTGCACGTATAGTTGCAAAATGCCCGCTACGCCTTAAAACGTTCCTTTTAGGAAGTGACGAAGTACCCCAGTGCGCGTCCATAAGCCAACAGGTGCAACTGCGCGGCTGCACACTTCGTTGATGTTGTTGCGGATAACGGTATTGAATTATTCCTGGCGCTATGTAATTGTTAGGCCTTTTAATCAAGGACTCGTTGCACAATTCAAATGTCTGGACGCTTGGTGCGATTATACGTTTCTGCCGCTCAATATTACGTGCGTTGAGGACGCTCATCCCACTATATGACATTCCTATAGTTTCTTTTTTCCGAAGCTGTTTCAAGGAAACACGTGGGTCTGTCGTAAAACTGATACTTAAAACGCAGAAGCCGGGCCTCATTCCCACTCGCACCGAACATTTTTGTTATTTCTTTCTTTGCACCTATCTAAAATTTTCGCTCACGGGCGATGCTGTTTTCTTCGCTCACAAGCAATGACGCCAACAGCGCAATGTCCGCGAGACGAGTTCTTTGACGCTATCGCGTTAAAGTGTCAGTAGAAAAATCATGTTATAAACCCAAAGTTACTTTCAGTAAACATTTACACACAATTACACACGGAAAAACTTTCATAGGAATGGTTCTGTGTCGACTAAAGAATTTTATATACAGAGCTGACGGACGTTTGTCTTCTGAAAAAAGTCACAATTTTGCTTCAAGGGCGAAGCAATGAATCTGATAACAAGAAATTGAAATGTCATGGGAAGAACGGCAAGCAGCTAGTATCTTGCTGCGCGCTACTCAAACACAAAGAAGGGCACACTAAAGGAACGGACAGCTATAAACACGACAAGCGCGAACTGTCACTGTTGTTACTTCAACTAGCCCCCTGCTTTGGCTATTCTAGCTAGCATTGCACTCATTTCGCAAACGCGGCCGCTGCAGCGAACAAGATGACCTTTTATGCGGTCTGTGGTTTGAACGCAAACTTTGCGAAGAGAGCACAAGACGTACAAAACTCGTCCCCAAGAAATAAGCCCGCGAGCACGGGCGACCGTGGCATCTATGTCAAAGTAAAAGTGGGAGGCATACATCCCAACTCCGGCGAAACCCTAGCCAGTTTCACAATTGGGGACCCAGGAAATTGGTAGTGGCACGTTAAGCCACGGCTCGCGTTCCCCTGCTGGCGTCGATTCTGGTCATTAAAATAAATCTTCATTTGGGTCTAGTTGGTACATATTCCTGAGGCTAAAACGCACTTCTTTGTCCTTCTCAGTTCTTTAATGCTTTGGCCCTGCACCCTTATGACTATGAGTTCACGTATTCACGTATCTAATGAACTATCATCCTTGTTACGACTTTTGATTTAGACCTATTGTTACGTGCGCATGTGTAGTAAGGTTGCCTGGGGCTTATATGTGTATGCTTTTCTCTATGAAGGACTAAAGCAGTGTTAGTCAACGCTTGTGCCGCACATTCCCTTTCTTCGTGGATGTATTGTGCATTTGCGCTTTAATTTTAGCCCCATGATTCTGGTCACAGCGTCAGATATATACTGTGATTCTGGTTCAGCCGTCTAGCTCCTTCCTTCCTGAGGCGTAAGTCTACAAGAGCCAAAGCGTTCCCACTAGGTCGCGCCAGCATGAGCCACTGGACGCTCTTATTTTAGATGTGAAGCATCTTATGGCGAAGCTTAATCCGGTGGTGGTGGTGGTGGAGGTGGTGTGCGGCGTGGCCTCCCTTACTGCGCATGCGCAAACCCTTTCAAAAAAAAATAAAATAAAAAAAACTTCCTCTCCCCCTCTCTCTTCTCTAGGCATCCCTCCCCGCGGCAACCACACCCTCACTGCGCATGCGCCTCCCCTCCTCTCTCCCCTCCTATGCTCCCCCCCCCTCTTTCCTCTAGGCATCCCTGCCCGAGCTCCCACTGCGCATGCGCGTCCCCCCTCTCTCACCTCTCCTACGCTCCCCCTCTCTCCTCTAGGCATCCCTGCCCACAGCGTCCACACCCCACTGCGCATGCGCGTCCCCCCCTCTCTCTCCTCTCCTACGCTTCCCCCCTCTCTCGCCTCGCGACGCCGACGCAGGCAGCGTCTGCTAGCGAGTTTCTTGGTTGAAAAAACCGACTGCTCGCGCTGCACCACCGTTCACTGTCCATCCCGCATATATGGCAATCGATGTTGACCTCCAAGGGGGTGCCGGTGGGAGATTTCTCCCTGTGCGTTGTTGAACAATAAAAATTCGCAGCGTGCGCGTTAACTAAAAGCGCACTGCGGGTCTCTGTGTCCAGTCGGAATCTTCTGTCTCTCATTGCCCATTAGCAGCGATTGGCATGTTCCAGTAGGAAACACCGCTCCTCACTGCGTGCTTTGCGCCTCCTCAGTTTTCTCTCCTGCGAAACGCTGCGATAGCGCCAGCGTCAACGCCACCGCCAGTGTAAGCATTAGCGCCCGCTGCTTCACATCTACACATGGTTCCCTTTAGCGGGAGATGGTGTAATTTTTTTCCTTTGCTCACTTACCACGAGTGGCGTGGCGCTACAACCCCAGAAAGTAAAACTAGCGTGGGCCGTAAGTGGTACGACGCAAACACAGTGTGCGAAATGATGCAACATGGCCCGCGTCTACAATAATTTAATTTCGTCACGTGTGGCCTCCCGTGCGTTTCACCGAACGTTTCACCGTGCGTTTGTTTTCTGGCGTTAGTATGCTGGAGAACGAATGGCTTAATTGCCTAAGGCAGCGCAGGAATCCACGGTCGTGCGCTTAAAAAATCTTTGTTCTGAATAATTTTTATTATTTTATGTTTATATGCATACATATACGACAGATGACGGCCACGCCAAGAATCCGCCCCAGATGTATATACACCGACTTCTAAACTACGTGGAAGAATTTTAACTGTGAATCTATTTCGGATCTCTCGTTTCTCTACCAAAGCGCAAGCCTGCAATCACATTTTTTTCTCATTCATACAAGCAAAGCGGGCAATTTCCCCTTGAATTTTAATCGGAGAGAACATAGTAAAACCAGGACATTCGGCCAGATCGTTAAAATCTAGGCAAATGTTTCAGATACTCGAAGACCTCTATGCGAGAATGTTTTAGAATTTTTTGTAATAATTCTCAGATTTCGCAAAAACCAACTGCTGGTGTTTGGGGCAGCATGGCCCTTACCGTTTTTGCACAAGAAAATTCGCAAGGGCTACAATGACATGTCATACGCATTTATTCATGCATCTGTTGATGTCCTTACCCATACTTTGCCGTAGCAGTTTTACTAACCTCCTTTTCTGATGCGTTCGTACGATATCAGTCTGACTTCGTTGGCAGTTCACTAATTCATTACGCAACCACTGTGCACAAAAAAAAACACATACTTGTAGTGATTATAAGAGCTTGCCTTAATTACACATCGACAGAGTGATCGTCAATAATTTCTGCTGTGCTGGCGATGCCAAGGAAATAACGAAAACTGTATAGTAGAATTGGAGCACTGCAATATTAAGCTTTCTAATTTGTTTTTAGCAGGCCGTTTGGATAAGCGTGTTCGACATCTAGACATGACTGCGCTCGAGTTTTTAGGTTGTAGTGAATATAACCAGATTTTGCCTTATCTAATAATGCTGAAGTCAGGTAATTGCCAAGGACTGAACCTTGAGGTGAGGCTTCTTGAAAGCGCATCATTTTCATTGTTTAAGGTTAAGGTTAAGAAACGATATCAGATGTCACTTGATAGTCAAGTGAGGTACGGTGGAACATTGTGGCGCCCTTATTTGAATTATGCATTAAACAAATGTCGTAGGAGCAACTTCCGGAAGCAGACGTTGTCGCGTGTTTGTGGCGACCGGATCGACACTATTCTATCGTAGCCTTTTCAGCGACAACATGCAGTTGTCAATATGGCCCGGTGTTGTCACTTTTTATCGCCATTGCACTTTTCTCACTGTAGAAGGCATCTCGTCGTGGTCTTGTCGTGGGCATTACTTTTTCATTGTCATTTCTAAATCACTACATTTAAGCGCTGTAAGCACGCTGTTTTATTTTTAATGAAAATTTAGTCGAAGGTGGTTGGGCGTGCTAACGTTACTTCAGGTTCCTAGAGAAAAAACAGGATTCAGTGGAATAGTAAGGGACAATCGATTAAGCCAGTTCCCATAGCAAACGGTGATGGTATTTTTGATGTGTTAGTTAATTCTGTATATTCTACAAAGGATACTTTATTTACGTTTTAACCAACGACATGGTCTGCGATCTGCACGCAAGAGAGCATCAAGTGAAGGGAAAGAGCGCAGGGCAGTCTGGTGGAGGTACGAATAACGGTATCAACGAAGGAATGCTTACGTACTAAGCAGGGTTGCCCATTCGGTGCTGTCCAATTAGTACCGTCACTTTGACATGAGCACACGGGAAATGGTCCTACTGGAATCTGAAAAAAATTGTAGTTCCAGAGGTTCGTTACAAAAAGAACATGGCGCTGTTTACGCAAGCGTTAAACGTGAGAGAGCGTTTAAGTGTCATGGCGGGAATAAATGTAGGCAAAGGTCGCGTACAGTGGACGGAGGTCCCATTAAGAGTTGTCAGAGAGACAACTTTCGCAAGCATAATTGCAAGCGTTGGATTCGGAAGCTCTGTGAGCGCAATTGTCTGCGCATGGTACGAAGTACTGACTTTGTACCTCGTGCAATATCACTGGAGGATATACGCTATGACTTTCGATAGCAATGTTAACACACGTAGCTTCGTCTACGTTGGACATTTGATAGTGTCTTGACAGAATGAAAGCAAGATTTCCAGCTGTATTTCGCTGTGTCATATTTGTGCTTCTTAGCCACTTGTAGCAGTGACTGTAAATGCAATGTAAAAAAGTCACGCGGCCCCCTAATGCATTATCCTAAGACGACTCGAAAGTGAAAGCTATCTTCTTTTTCTTATCAGTCAATTGTATTGATCCCGCCCGAATGTCTTCCGCACAGAACGTAGTATTGCATTGCCTCCGGGATCGGAGGAACAGCAGGCTTTCTGCAACTTCGTGCACCTCACATCGTTTTCCAGCACATCCTGGATGAGGCCACCTTTGAGCACTCGACGATGACACGTCACATGTTACGTGAAGACGTCACATCATAAGGTGGCATGATCTTGACCGCATGATTACGTCACAAATCCTAAAGATCTGTGACATGATGATGACTTCATCAGATCATTTTTTATGGTGCTTATTTTAACACGAACGTCTTTTATGCCAGGGCCCACTAATACTTTAGGCATGTATTTACGTCGCGGATATGAGGTTGTTAAAACGGACGCTACCAAACGAGAAAAAAAACTAAAGAAAAAAATACACAATATCCCACTAAAGGGAACCATGAGTGGATGGGAAGCTGAATTTGGGGTGCAGACCAAGTTTCTATTTACGTTCACTCGTCCGTCGAAGCCAAGCGTCGGCGTCGAGCTACCGCTTCCGCTACAGAGAGACAACGCGAGTCTGTGGCGAGGGTAGCGAGGCTTTCGAGACAACTGCAGCGACCGGGAACCGGCGGAGCGACCACACGATTCAAGCGAGACATCTCAACCGAGCGCACGCGCTCATATGAAATGGGGGGAGAGAAAGGAGGGCGTGGGTTTACAGGCTGCAGCGCAGGGGGAGGAGAGGAGAGAAGGCGACCGAACGCCTGCGTAAAGGAGGAGAGTGGAAGAGAAAGTAGGTGCATGCGCAGTAAGGGTGGTCACGCTGCACACCACCACCACCGGATTGAAGATCCTCGTCGGGAATCGAACCTCCGACTTATAAGGCTATGACGGTAAGCGCCCAGCGCTCTATTGACAAACCTATCGAGGCCTTTTTTCTGTATTAGACAAAGCTATCAAGGCATATACAAGACGGTGTACAAACGTGCCTTATATTTCTCACGCAATCTCTCTCGGACTCTGCTCTTAGTTGGCAGGGGCGCGGTGGTGCCGCCGTCTGTAAGCGGGGAAGAGAAGAAATGCAGCATGACACTTACTAACGCCAATAGGGAGAACGATTCGTCGACCATGCAGTTAAAGCATGGCGTCTGGAGATGTCTGAGGACATGGTAAAGCGTCTCAATAGTAGCAAAAACTAGCAGTTGTTCCGTGTACGAATACAACCGATGAGCGAAGCTCCTTAGAAGTGTGAGGCAAAACGTACGTTTTGGAACTGTTGGCGGCGTCGGTGCTTAGATGCGGCTGCGCTAGCACGTACGGCAGGATCCCGTCGGCGTAGCCGTTGTTGCTCTGCTTTAACCGCAGGATCCTGTTACCGGGCTCATCTTGCTGCCACTGTTGAGCTTTGCGTTCGGCATCCTTGCCAATCTGTTTATCGTCGTCATCATCTTCACGTTTGCGTTTCTGAGGACGACTATCGATGTTCTGTGAGCAGCCCTAATAATGTCAAGTGGGTCCCCATTTTTTTTAAATATATGTACAAGCATGGTTTTCGATGAATTTTACTGTCGTTTACAAACGCCAACTGTTTTTGCGCCGCGCGCCTTGTTTTTGCGCAACGCGCAAAAGGAGGGAGCAACGACAACTAGCTTACACGGCGCGAGGAACAAAGCCCCCGGCTAGAGGAGCTTCGCCCCGGAAAACACTGGCCGCGCTACCATAGGGGAGTCGCTCCAGACGCACTTATGTTCTATGCCTTTCGCTTCTTGCTAGCGTGTGACGGCTAATTGGCGGAGTAGTGCAGCTTGCACGTGCATCAACGGTGCTTCGCCGGCGACTACGAGTGTGAGCACCGACTGATAAATCTGCTGCAGTAAGCGGTGCAGAGGGGCAAGGATGTCGACGGTAAAATATCGTGCTTTGATTGGTGCAGCGAGACAGAGGCCAGCGGGACGTGGAATACGTGGAACGCCTGCGCGCGTTCGTGGTTCAAGCTACGAACCACTGCCTCCCGTGTTGCTGAAGCGCACTGTGGTAGTGTATGCATGACCAGAGGCGTAGGTTACCCTATTACTCGGGGAGCGCACACCGTGCCGTTTCTCTCCTTAATTGACGAGGCTTTGAAGAAGTGCATGACGAGAACCAGTGTTTATTTTATGCTTGTTGATGCCATCTTTCCATGGGATTGACGATACGCTGTGTCCAGGTATGTGTTAAGAACTTCAGCTACCCCAGCGGTTAAATCATAATGGGCGTTAGTCGTCGCGATAGAGATGTGCAAGTGGCGGTCAACATGGCTGCATCCACATCAGACGGTGCTGTAGCTGCCAAACACCAAGAGACTTTGTACTAATTCTCATGTACCACTACACGATAAGCGCTACCTCTGTGCAGACAATTTTCACTTTCGTGTTATACCGATTTCTATGACGAAGCCATCAGCCATGTATTTTCTTTTTCATAGCTCGTGTGTACGTCGCGGCTGACGACCATTTCTCTCGCCTGATGAAACACCTAAGGATTCCGCCTTAATAAATGTTAGTCCGTGCAGGTGCGACTTCAGGGACTAGCCGTTGAATTGCTCAAGATTTCACTGAATGAACATTCAGTTTTAAACCAGGCAGCTATGAAACATAAAGACTTTGACTCCATTTTGTCTTCGTGTTCATAACCGAAGCGATGACTCTCACGCATGCGGTTTAGACTCCCTCAGGCACCATTTTACTACGCATTTTATTGGCACAAAAGCCTAATTAATATGTGTCGCTATTTAAACCCTCACATTCCTTAATAATTGCCGTTAAAAACAAAATGTATATCAAAATCGTTCCTGGCCTTCAACAGTCATGAATTTCTGCTGTGGGAGTTTAAATATTGTGTAATAATGTATGCTTCGTAGCATTTTATTACAGCCTCTGTTCTGCGTTATGTTTGTGTTTGAAGAAAAGAAACTACGCGGAAAGAAGTCTTGCTTAAGTGCAGTGAATGCGTAAGCTTATTCATGGCAGTAAACTTCCGACATGTCGAACCGAAGCATGATCTAGCATAGTGAGCCTTTCAGAATGTATTTCGTACTCCAATGTCGACCATTGCTTTGTAGTCCTGGAAGTAGCAATTAAAGCGGAAGTTTGGCTAGTTGGTATCATGAATAATATGACGTGGTACAAGCAAAATAAAGGACGGGGACGGGAAAAAGCAACACTAGTATTGTCCCGTGTTTCTTCTTCTCGTACCCGTCCGTTATCCCGTTAGTACCATGTCGTACTATGCAAGTAGCAATTTTCATAGTATCTCGCAATGGACGCTATTTCTCTGTAAATAACCTAAAGTAAACTTAATCCTTCATTGCAAAAGAAATAACCAAAATGGTTCACTCACCATGACTCGCGTTCCGTTCTGGGAAAATAAATAAAAAAAAACAATTTAGTCTTATACTTTGCTAGTGTTATATGGCCTATTTACCCAGTATACATCATGTATCTGCTGCGAATATTTACAATAAGTAGTGGCTTGTCGCCATGTGCACGAGCGATAGGCTTTCAAAATGTAACTATTTTCGCTGAGTTAAATGTGCACCTATATGGTAAAAAGCGTCGTTGGGTGACTGAACTTGTTTGTTCACGTCTGCTTATTCTGCAAAATCCTTATTATAAGTGTTCCATCTAGGCAGGCGCGCTTGAGTTTTTCAACAGTTGCTGAATGTGTGGCCTTGTTGAAAGCTGCGAAAAAAAATAAGCTGCGTATATCTTAAGGAAATTTGAATGCTAATAGAGTCATCTGAATAAGGAAATGTCGATGACTCCATGTACGGCAAAAGGAATATATAATATACGGTGTGTTTAGAACAATGTTGCTTCAAAATTCAAGGCATGTGCAAAACCACTTCTCGAAATAAGCTTAAAGATAAAACAGAATTTAGATGATCATTCCTAACTTTCTAAGTCTATATGTGAGAAGAACTGACGATAAAAAACGCTTAGCTAGTATTTTCGAAGCTAGAACGCAACAGGATGAATTGAGGTGTGTCATAATGAATTTCCAAGATATCGCTAACGTACTGAACAGAGCTAGAGTTTTAATCCCTACCGGAGTTCGAAGCGCTGTACAGGGATAGTTTAGTAGGCCCGCCGATTCGGCTCTGTCAAGTGCTGTGCTACTCCGAGACGTACGGCCCGTACTACTCAAAGCCACCTCACGAGGTTTAAAAATTATAAACGACGAAATAAAAGCGATCAGTCGATCAGTCGTTGGTGATTCTCCTTTGATTCCTGCATGGCTGTCCACTGCGCTCCACCAGCCCGATTGCCCCTCATGGATGGGGCAGGGACTTGGCAGCGAGTGCATCGTTACCGTCATCGCACGCTCACGCATCTTTTAACCCCAAATGACGTCATCGTATAGCGATTAGCAAACTACGCAGAGCTGAGGCGGTTTTCCTCCGCCGCGCTCAAACTGGCATGTTGCTCTCACCAGCCAGGCTCCATTTTATTAACAGATAGACCTCTTCGAGTGTCCAATGTCCATGTCCGTCTTAAGGCACAGCCGAACATCTTTCAATGGTGGCTAACGGTATTTGACGCCGTCCGTAAGAGGACGCTTCGTTCTCTCGGTGCTCCAAGACATCAGACACTACCTGACTGAACTCACCCTTTTCTAACTGTGTGCCAACCAGTGCTCAGAGATATTGACATTCTTTTATGAAGTAGGTCAGAGAACGAGATGGGCTTGGCCCCTCTCGTTCTCTGAAGTACTACAGTTCTCGGAATGACTGCAAGGCCAACAGACATCGATGAAGATTGCGGTATCCCTCACCAACCACCTTAATCACTTTCCCTAAATTTCTGCAGCAAGGCTTAAGCTTACTTAAGGCAGAAAGAAAGACACATTAAAAAAGGATTTCGCAATTTCTAAAAAAATAAATTTAATACTCACCTGTAGCATTGCATATGATTTAAGTGTTGGCTGGGGAGGGCAGGTAGTGGATGTAAATTTATTGGCTTCATCATTCGCCTCCTGACCATCGGTGCCTCTCACTGTATGAAAAAAAAAGCTCCGTTATGGTTTTCACACATTTTACTAACTTTCGGTAACGTTGTCTAGACTCTAGAAGCAAAGAGATAGATGTTGGAGGATGTCGCTATTGAGAAACTTGTGTTCTAGAAAACGGCAGACATGTCACAGGCTAACTTCGTGCTTCTCACTCCACGAGGCTGGCTACTCTATTTTGCTAGTCAATCTTGCGTCAGTTTTCGCCTCTGAAGAGCTATCGTGCCGATCGACTAGTGCGCTGGACCGCAGTAAAAAAAGGTTATGTGAAAAAAAGAAACATCTAAAGATTAAGGAGCAGCGTAGATGGTCGATCTTAGGTGCTTAACGTGGCCGCCTTGGCTGATGCTTCCACCGCTCGTCCTTGGTTCGCGCCACGCCAGGCAATACTTCGCATAGTCCGCTTTCCTGCAGCGCCCGCCCCCACCCTGAAGCCGAGTGTAGTCCGGGTCCGTTTACACCTCACATTATATTTTAGGGGAATTTTGGGTATATTGTATCCTTATCGCAATACGTCCCGCAATACATGTATCAGCATCTCCATTTCCGATACATCAAATATTGTATCGTGTATCTTAAGATACAAGATATTAAGATTGCAACACCAGCCTGCGAAACAATAATCATTGGATGAACACCGCTTTCGAAGCTGATACACCTGCCATCACGCCCTGTTGTCCTCATTGGTGGAGCAGAGTCACGTGTTTGCACTCGCGCCGTCTCAACAAATGCAAGCGCGCGAATGTAAACAGCCGCGTGATCTGTTCTTTGCTAGATTTTTTTCCTTTGTCGTTGCGTCAGTGCCACAACATTTACTTTTAGCCACTGTCCTGCGCCGTGCACTCCAATGCATGAGCGTCTGTGACGCGAATTCTAATGGCACAATGCTGTTGTAATTGAAGCATTTTGTGTTACAAAATATTCTTTACAATGTATGAAGAATGCAAGTATTGGGTTGCTTTGCGTATCGTGGCTCGCGGATGAAAGTTTCTCTTATGTCAGTTGAGACTGAAATATATGCGTCGAGATTGAAATACATGCAAATAAGATTCTCACAGCTGTTGCACCACCTGCACATATGGTAGATATGATGAAGTAAGCATTTGTCCAATATAATACATATTGGCGTACCGTATCTTTTTTTCGTGCATCTTTATGCAAAATGGTTTTCACATCACAAGTTCATGGTTAGCTCAAATTATTTGAGCTGTTCTGCTTTTGCGTGTCACACGTTTCATATGTTTCGGTAACCGTCTTTTTTTGGTCTGGCTAGCGTAATATACCTTTTGTAACGTCGTGTGAAAGGAGGTCTATGCTACTTCTTATGTTTAACTGTCCGTCATTTATATCCATGTTTACACAATTACATTTTATTTTCCTTTACTGTTGTGTTCAGCAAATTTTGAGGATAAGTATTTAATGATCTAGAAGTACCTGTTGTTTATAGTACCAACGGAAACATTCCGCTCAGTCTATTGTAAAATACCGAAATTCAGTCTGCGTTCTACCAAAGCAACACATCGTTAAGTTGACTCCTGTTAATTCGGAATATCATACGATGCGGATGTGTTCTATGGTCCTGACACGCCTATGAATTGTTTATTGACATGAAGTTCCTTTTAATTCGGTCGTATTTGGCCACAACGCGGTTAATTCGGACGATCTTCGGAGCGCGCCAAGCCTGAAGTGCCGCAAATCTGTGACGCAGACAAGCATGAACGGCGTTCGCGAACAGCCGAAATGGTCGCGGGCTTTAAAAATGTGTGGTCGCTTTCCAAAATCCAATGATTCAGTGTCTGAGGCAAACTTATTTCGTTTTCGATTTTACTCGGCGCACGCGAACTGTGCGGACGCTCTCTATGATCATTTCGATAGCGACTGCGGTCAGACTTGTGACAAGCAGTTCTTTCGTTTTCCCCCACACTCTTTCAGTTCAGTTTCTTTATTGGTTAAATATGCATAAACTGAACTCAACCCTAACTTCACGAGTGCGTAGTCGCCATCCCTGATCGTGCATTAGGGAAGCCAGGTTTTTTTTAAGAATGAAATGCAGTTTTAGAAGTTTCGTTTTCACTCTGGACGTACGGCGTGCGCGTGCCATCAGAACTGCTTGGACGCTAAGATCTGTCGTTTGCGACCACGGTTTCGTCGACAGCGCGTGCGGCATTTGGTAGCTTCGTTTTTATTTCGGGCAATAAGCGCAGTTATGTCCCAAAACTCAAATATTGTGGAAGAGGTAGAAGATGAAGAGCTCATGCAGCGATTCAAATGCTGGCATAAAATTCGTTTCCTCTGATGTGATGGACGGGTGATTGGTTGCCGGGCATTTTTGTGCCAACAAAATTATCGTCACATGCGCGTCGTTCTGTCCCTGGTAGAGGTAAGTAATCAGGCATAGGTTGAGAAGCGGCTGAAGGCCCCCGTGCTCACGGTAACATTGAGAACGCAGCCACCAATCACAAAAATTCTGGCTTTTACAGTGACGCTGATACTTGGGCGAGTTGTTAGAGCTTCATGATTATGAAACGGCGCAACGAAAAGACACGAAACACTTTTGCAGTGCTGTTATGCAAAATAGGCTCTGGATTCCCGCATTTATCAAGAATGTGAAATGATTGGATGTAATTGACCCTACACAATTGTGCGATACAACTTTAATAAAAACCAAGGAACAATGAAGCCAAGGAAAGTAGAGTGGCAGTTAGTCGTTGTTTTTATTTACTGTGTTACACTAATTGTTATATAAATGTGAAGAATTTGAAGTCGACAAAAAAATAACTTGTCGCCGGCACTGACTTGACCTGAAACCTTTGTACAACGCGTCTGATGCTCTACTAATTACGTTACTGCGGCGGCTGTCTTCCCGTACAAATTTTTGGGATATTTGCGGGCATGTAAGCCTGGATATATTAATTAGCGCCGCTCGTAGCGATGATGGCAGGCGTGCAACGCTAATTTTTTCTACCCTGGCGTCCCGTAGCACGCGATCTTTTTACTAGCAGGTAGCTGACCAATAAGCCCTCGCAAACCGCCTGAATGTATCAAGTCGGCAGGAACAAGACTTTCGCTATAAATGACCGAAAAAAATGGAATTCAAAGGGTCCGTTCTTTCAACAACGTTGCTTGTTGGGCGAATTGGAACAAGCCAGTCATAATGGGGTTTAGCACAAACACTAGACAAGAGACAAGCGAAAGGACGTAGACGCAGCGCATTTCTTCCAACTAAAATTTCTTCGAAAGGAACGCACATATATATACAGACCAAAGAACAAAAAAAAAAAAACCGGCAGTGAAAAAAAAGTAAGAAGTAGATGAAAGGAAAAAGAAATGTGGACAACACGTCAGCGTCAAAGCCGTGGTACCGCCCATGTCCTTACGTCGCACCAGAAACAACGTCGCAGCGCGGATCAAAGTGTGCGGGATATTATTGATGCTGAGGAAATCGCACGGTGCGGCGACCAATGCGTAAGCATGCCATCTCTGCACCTTTCCGACAAAGAACTTTTGTTTCTGGCGCAACGAAGGGCAGGCGCGGTACCACGGCACGACGCTGACGTGTTGTGCACATTTCTTTTTCCTTTCATCTACTTCTCACTTTTTTTTTCACTCCCCGGGTTTTTTGTTCTTTGTTCTGTATATATATATATATATATATATATATATATATGTGTGTGTGTGTGTGTGCGTGTGTGTGTGTGTGTTCGTTTCGAATAAATTTTAGTTGGAAGAAATGCGCTGCGTCTACGTCCTCTCGCTTGTTTCTTGTCTAGTGTTTGCGCTATACCCCATTACGTCTGTTCTTTGTTGTTAAAGTCTCACTATTTCGGCCAGTGTCCCACACTCGCCGTCATAGCGAGGGTCTTGGTCAGGCAGACTAATAGCTAGAATCAGGCAGACTAATCATAATAACTAGAATACATTTGGAAGACCGCAATTAACGTCCCCCTATACGTTCTTTAGCTCCAATATATGTTGCTTTTCCTTTAGGGTTGTACGTCACGA
>JALIZH010030564.1:0-14281 GCA_030522465.1 Rhipicephalus appendiculatus | reverse complement strand
CTTAGGTAATTGCGTAAGGGACCCCGTGATCATTATGCCGTGTGGCGATATGCACAGTTTTGACGAGGACGAAGGGGACAAGGAGATGACGACACTCGCTTCTCGTCCACTTTGTGCTCGTGAAAAGTGATCTACTTGACCATACGGTATAATAGCGACTCACCAACTAGGCCACCTTTCAACCCTATTTGGGACTGTAAGTTATCTTTTCTCCTTCTGTTCTCCACTTCCTTTCTCCTTTCTTCCTCCCTTCCTTCCTCCAACTTGTTGCTAGGCAACGCATGGTGACGTCATCAGTCGGCGGAGTTTTGCGAACACCAGCGGACTAAGCTGCAGCTTAAACATCGCTGCTGTTAAAAACTGTGTCCGTATTTTATCACGGGCCTTGCGTTTTTGGTACGCACAGGTGATACGAATTGGCCTCCGTCGATTTGCACAAATAATCGCTGTCACAGCGTTCGTGTGAACACCAGGTCCGACAGTGAGCAGCTAACTCTTCCCGCAGAATCACTTCAGAATCATCGAGCACATAGCCCTGGGCTCTCGTGAAACACTGCAGCCACAAGAAAGAAAAAAAGAGAAGAAAAAGAAAACGTCACAGGGTAACTTGTGCATTTGCCTGAGACGACTCGAAGCCGAAAGCCATCTCTTTCTTTTCCTCAGTCGGTTTTATCGATGCCCCCCTGTCGAAAGCTTTCTGTACGATTAGAAGGTTATCGCGTGAGCGTCGATTAAGAACTACAACAGCGCCGTGGCCCAGAATGTTCAATTTTAGGGAAAGGGAGGGATCAGGCAAGTTTCACTCACTCTTCTTGCAGTTCCGTAAGCTCTGATCCCTCCCGTTCGAGGAGGACATATTTTCATTTTTTTTTCACAACGCGATATATTTTGTTGAACTTAGCAAGGCATTCACACAAAGCGGTGCCAAGCACCAGAAGCTCGACTGCACCTCAGGTGCTCCAGTGCTCGACTGTAATTCAGGTGGATTTGCACTGCCTCCAAGATCGGGGGCATTGAAAGCCCTTTGTACCTCACGTAGGTTTGGCAGGGCCTCCGGGATCGCCCCACTTTTGACCGGTGGACGACGTAATGTGAAGACGTCACTTATCTGACGTCAGGTCGTCTGTCGTCACGGCGGCGTCGCATTTTCCCGTTTTGTGACGTCGTAATGATGTCGTAGGGTGACATCTCAACAAGACGACGATTTTTTGCATCACTCGCGTTGACTTTTCGCGGCGGGGTGCGCCGGCATTCATACACGCGGCATCGAACAGTCGAGGCCTTATCGCTGGGGCTCGCGTAAGCTCTCGAGTCCTACGCGTCATCTTAAAGGAGTACTGACACGAATTTTAAATATTTTTGGGTCGTTGCTCTAAAAAAAAAAAAAAAAACGCGGGTGTAGAGAACCCTAAAAATAGTGTCGTGGTGCTTGGGAATGCATTGAATATATTTTTAATTACCGCTACCTTAAAAGAGCAATTTCGGTTTCCGTATCGAGCGGGTGGCTTCACAGTGACGTGCCTAGAGAGGTCTGACGTCTCTGGAAGACTGCAACACGCGACATACTAGCAACAGCTGCCTGTTTGCTGTCAGCCGCACGTGGTTCACGTAAACAACGATGAGTGAATTGTCGTCCAGATACTCTGACAGTGATTTCTGCGATTTAGGCTGCATGCAGGACGCAAATTTCGCATATGCAGTGAACGTTGTCGTGATAATGTCCATTGCGGTGGGGCTGGCTTGCAGATGCTGGGCTCCTGTGTGCGGAGAGTGTGGGCTCCTGTGTGGGCTCCTGTGTGGGCTCCTGTCTGGCTCCTGTGTGCGGAGAGCGATGACAGTGTACACCATGCAAACGAAAGATGTCCCCTTTGGGGTGCCTCAAAATCATGTCAGTACTCCTTTAACAAAATGATCTCCAACAATTGCGAAGCTTTTTCTAACTCTGCGGCGTGGTCGGCGCCGAGCGTTGCTGACAGTCTTTGCGGGTGAAACCCGGATTAATGAAAATAAAGTAATAAACACGCGTGACAATATTTACTGTTAAGAAAGCTCCTTCATTATTACATGCTCTTTCGTGTTTATATTTTAGAAAACACTGTTGTGCCGCTACTAACTGGCCCGGCAAATAATTTATATGTAACGCCATGCACGTTGCATACGGCACGCTTGACGAACGTCGCAATGACAACTCGATGCGCACGAACACTGCAATGAAAAAAGCGTGTTGGCTACGCGTAACAGAATCAAGACGCGAAGTGAGGGCGCTTCCGATTGACGTACTCTGTAAACAAGCAATCATTTCCAAGAGCCACGTCAGTGTCTAAATTTCCGAGCGCACCGTTAAGTGAATCGAGATTGAGACGTCCGCTTTTGCATAGGGCACCTTTGAAGCAAAGCCGACGAAAAAAAAAAAAAACCCCAAAAACGTAGCCATCTCACATGTCTCTTTCTACTCAGGCTCTGCCTTCCACAGCTCTACAAACCAAAAAGAAAAAAAAACAAAGCTTCAGACTATTTCCTCTCCATCTTTCCGTCGTAAATTAGGCGTCTAAGAGGAGCTCAAGGTGACGCTTATATTCTGCAAATACAGCGCCTTCTACGCTCGCAAAGGGGCGTGCGCTCCAAGACAGTAATAAGGAGCACCCCTCCCCCCCCTCCCCCCTCCCGGCCGTTTCAGGCAAGGGCACACCTGACCTCCCGTCTCCGGTGCCACGGCGCCGAGGCTGAGTTAAAATGTACTCACGTACAGAAGCAGCGAGGCAACGCCGCCTGCCCTTCGCGTAATTGGGTGCACCTGCCTGGCTTCCCACACAGCTGCCGTCTCTTGTCGGCGTTGGGATCTCGTGTGCCCTAGTAGCAGAACAGAAGGTTATAAAACCAACAGACAAATCAGCCAATGAATGTATAGGGGCTGTTAGTTGTATTTTTTTTTTATTGTAGTGTTGTAATTACGATATGAGTGCAAAGAAATTAAAGTTGACGAAAGTACATCCTGCCGCCTGTAGGGACAGAACCAGGGTTGCCGTTCGGCAGACTTGAAAATGAGGCAAACTTTATGCCAAAAGTAGCCAAAGTAGCCATGTCATTTCATTTTATCGCCAAATTTGTAGCCAAACTCAACAAAAGCGATATATTGACTAGGATTTTTATTCTTACACAACTTATCTGATTTGGAAATGTGCAAAAACATTGAAATAAGTTCGTAATTTTCCCTCTTGCTTTGGGTTCGAACCACAGGTGCAAAAAATAGGTGGTGTATATATCTGTTTACCATAAGGCCAAGAGCATTACGGAGGAGTGTGGGCCAAACACAAACAGAAAAGTAACACAATACTGTCAGTAAAAAAGAACAATGAACAGACTTGTGACAGACTAGTACTTGTACAATGGTGGTTACTGCGTCGCAAACACGAATATTATCAATTAAGAAAGTGATTTCAATCCTTTCTTCCGTGTGTTAGAAAATCTTCGAGTTTTATATCATGGAATGCCTACCTCATAGCTTTAACTAAAGCGATGGGACCAGGGCTGGGCAAAGATACTTTGAAATTGTATCGCGATACGATACAAGATACTCGGGCAAAAAGGTATTGGAGATACAGATACAAGATACCACGGCAAAAATTGTATCCGATACGATACTTGGAAATTGTATCTTAAGATACTTCGATACATTCCCAAATTTGTTGTTATAGACCCCCATAATGTAATAGCAAACGCCTATACAGAGAGGTCTGCTTGAAAATTTCTAAAATGTGGCCAATTTCATTTTAAAGAAGTGCTTGTTCGTATCTCAAAAGTTTTGTCCTTCTTGGTCAAAGTAAATTACTTTGCTTCCGAAGAACTTATTGCGGTTTGTTTTAGCTGCTTAACAGGATAGGACTGTAGACACTTCGCTGACAGCGGTTCTTACTTGTCATTTCTGTAGTTGATGGGAGTCGCTGCTGAGCTTGCCGACCAGCTAGCCCGTTGGCATCTAACCACATCCAGCTTCAATAAGATGCCTTCACATGATGGCGCAAATACCGGTGTGCAGTTGTACCTTGTCCAGCAAAGACCGTTTTGCAATTCCGAATTACCAGTGTACAGCAGTAACAACGCTGCTAGCGACGTTTTTGTGGGGCATTGTGCATATGGGCCTACGTAGAGCACATACAGCTGCTATTACTTTTCATATTCTTCCTATCTGCTGGCGTAAGCCGTTCGTTATCTATATGCTATCTAACGCGCAATCCATTTTTCTTCAACGATAGAATATGTGCATCCCAGAAACACCTCAGACTTATTGTACTGTCACGTGGTGGTGACTATGAAGAAAGCGACAGTCACTCTGGTAGAGAGGAAACTCTTTTTTGAGCTAACTTCTGCCCAGAAAACTAAGTAACTCAAAGTATATACGAGCAAAGCGCGGTGTACACTGATAGCGGCAATGAATGTCGTCGGCCTTCCGTAATCTGATCATCGGCAGAACGCCTTTTGTTTTATGCATCAGTGATTGCACCTTCCAAAATTATCGCTGGTGCTCGCGTAAGCCCAAGAATTAACAAGAGTACGCGTGTACTGCGCGTGATCTGAATAATAATTGTTGAGTTTTTACGTCGTAACACCAGGATATCATTATGAGGGACGCAGAAGTGTAGGGTTCCGGAAGTTCTGACCGTGTGGTGCTCTTTAACGTGCAATCAAATCTAAGCACATGCGCCCCTAGCATTTCGCCTGCATCGACATGCGGCCGCCGCAGCAGGATTTGCGCGTAACCTTAGCAGAACAATCTGGGACCATCTCGAAGTTTACGAAACAGCGCGAGCGGCTTGCACCGAGCGGTGATAAGGTTTTTGTGGTTCAGACCCGATCACGCCAAAATGAAAAAAATAAGAGCGCGTAGCAGTGTAGCTGCACAAATCGTCGCAGAAAAACGCCGCTATTCACACTATTGCCCCCTATAGCTACGATTACCTGGCAATTAGTAATATTAATAAAATAGAGAAGCCTAAAATAAGGAAAACATAACTAAAATAGAAAGGCCGTTCCGTTCCACGCATTCATACTGAATAAGTTCAGATACACGATATAGGTGGCACTCTTAAGAGCTCTGAAAATTAAGCATGAAGTATGGTCAACTTAACTGTTAAAGTAAGACAATAAAAATCAGTGCCTATGGAAAATTGCCTGAAATGGCTCGTTGGGACGTTCATAAGAAAAACGGACAATTTGATATAAGAATGTTTCTCGAATACCCTTCCTAAGATCTTTAAGATGGCTCCTAATTATTCCCATTATTATAATCCAAACTCAATTTGGTCGTTTTACCAAGCAATAATCAAAATGTTTGGTGCTGTATACTCTATGCACGCCCACATGACATAATTGTTTCCCAAATCGCCTGGGCGTAAACTCAAGTGAATATAAAAATGTAAACAATAGCAGAAATAAGGCAGACAGTTAAAAGTAAAGATAAAACAGAGAGCTTATTTTGACTGCACTTTAGCAAAGACATATACTCACCAGACCGAAAAAAAAGACAGTTCAGAGCCCTGAGGTAATGTGGATGCAAGAGAAGGACAACTGAGAAAGCACTTTTGCTAACAATCATATTAAATTTCAAGAGATCTTTGAATAGAAATATCAGGAAGAAAGCGACATGGTACGCCACAATATCGTCTGATAGGTAAACGCTTGTTTATTAGATATAGCATCCGTGATAGCTCCACACTGGACAGCGGCATCAGAATTTCTGCGGTCAACGGCGCACGCATTGTGGTACGCGGTGCTTGCAAGTGGCTAAGGGGTAAGTGTCATTGTTCTGACACAACTAAAACGGGAAAAGACCGAGAAAACAAAAGGCGCGTGGGCAAGCACGCGAACGTAGTTTCCTGTCAGTACAGTGCGAGTTCTGTCATGTTGCTCTGCTCCACCAAAAGGGACGCGCACACCTTCATCGCCTGCCCTCACTGGCGGAGAGATAAATTATGTCACTGCCCTTAGGTTTATTCAGGTGGCTTAGTGGCACCAATACCAGCCTGAGAAGCGGAGTTCAGTCAGCGATTAATGTTTCGCACGGTAGCGTTGCGATCTCAGTATCTTGTATCTTAAGATACACGATACATTATCGAATGTAACGGAAATACAGATACAGATACTCGTTTTGCAAGGCGTATCGCGATACAGATACAAGATACCCAAAGAGTATCTAAGATAGTATCTAAGATACATGTATCTTCGATACTGCCCAGCCCTGGATGGGACATACAGTGCGGTGATAAAAGAAATGTGTCGTGAAGGACGTTACGGTAGTATATACTATCAAATAAGTTCAAGCGGAAAAAACTACTTCGATGTGCTCTTAGAGACGGAGGCGGAAAGGCTGGATTTCGTGACTTATTCTAGCAGCGCGATTTCGTTAGAAATAGTATCGCATTCTTTTTCTTTACATTATCTGATATACGAACATATTAATATTCATAACAAGCGGCGGGTGCTAATGCAAGACTGTTCAAGAGGTAAATAGGCAGACTGTTAGTGTTTCGGGCGGCACGAATAACCATTCACTTTTTGATAATTAGTTCCACAAACCATATTTAGCCCCAGGTGGTAGAGCAACTATATCCGAATGGTTAGTACGTATATGATAAGTTCAGTGCGCCAGTATAAAGTTATGCAGGATAGAGTTCTTGCCAGAGTAATTATGGAACATACCATCCAACAAGCCTGTGAGAACATTCAACATTTGTTGAAGTTGAATTGACATGGCTCTAATACGCGGACAGGGACGAAGTACACAAGACGCGGACATTTAAGGAGCTTTTCCTTGAAGCCGTGAAGCGAAATTGATTATTCGTTTTAACACAATAACATACCAGCTTCACTTTCGTGCAACCTACAACTTTCATAGAACCTACAACTTTCGTATAACTCGAACGATGCTCGACCAACTGAGCTGCATCGGCGGTCGTACCTCGTCCACTTTATCGGGTATGTCTGTGCAAGTAAACCTGCGAGTGTTAGCCGGCGATACTCGTATCCACGAGGGCGAGTGTGGAACACTCTTTCTGCTAGCTGGCGTGACGTCGCACGTGATCCTTTTACGAGCTGGCAGCTGACCAATAAATCCCTACATACCACATGAATGCATCAACTCTACCGAGACAAGGCCTTCACTTGGAACGAACGAACGAAAGGGCAATTCGTGAAGGCCTTGTTTCCTTAGTTAGACACGACCTATTGAAACCAACAGTGAAGTAAAGGGAGGTATAGAGGACGTTATTGAAGGGACGAAAAGCTGAGAATGCAATTAGTACTGATAACTGATAAGAGTGTGCTTCTTTGATCTATAAGCCCATTAATCGATGGAGCTATATATCTGTTGTCACGCGGTCGTGGCACTGAAGAAGACGGCAGTCGGGCTACTACAGGAGAAACTCTATCGTGCTTCGTGCTCTATCAGGAGCTATCGGGCTTTTGGCGAGGCGATGGCACCATCTCTTGCGCGGAACGGGAGTCAGGCGCACTTTAAATTATTTATTGCGATTACATCTCGGTCATTTTCGTTAGTTATAATATTTTATTGCGATAGCAATTATATGGACACTCGCGGCTGGTTTTCGCCGTCGGCGTCGGCGTCATTTGCCGTATATGTATATGTATATATATAACCGGGCCTACCCGTCGTTCGTGAGCGTGAAAAGACGCGAGGGGGGGGGTCCCTCGAGCGACCTTCGATTTTACGAGCGGGGGCGCGCGGCGTTATCTCCCCTTCTCGGCGGCCGACAGCGGGGGGGGGGGGGGGGGGGGCGACGTTCGATTTTACGAGCGCGGGCGCGGGCGCGCGCTTTATCTCCCCTTCTCATCTCCCCCTTCTCGGCGGCCGGGCCGGCGTACCCTTCTACGTGCTGCGCTTTCAACGCGAAGAGAATTCTCTTAAACAAGCGTTTTCTAGAGTTGCGTGAGATCGGATCCAAAAAAGAGTTAGCTGCCAGCCTCACTTCGTATAACATTACAATTTTTTCTTATCGCATTCATTGCTTCACCCTTGCGGTGAAACTGTGACTTTTTTATGCCTCGTTCGTTCATTTTAACCTGGTTTTGGGCATTGCTAGCCATCTTATAGCCTGCATTGAGTGCTTCACTGTAAGCGTGGTCACGCCACGTGAGGTGCATGAATGGACAACAAGCCGTGCCCCTAAAGTGCTCCGCATTTAAAAATGGCCCATTTTTTTTACCCACTCGCGATTTGGAACGGCGGGTAAACAATGCGTTGAACGCGACTGCGTGGCAGGAGACCCAGAGGGATCAGTCCACGCACCACAGTTTTCAAGCAAAGATATGAGAGCGTTGGGTTGCGCATAGTCCATGCTTGCAGCGCGCTGTTCAAACACAAAAAAGAAGAGTGACAGTTGTTAATTCGCACTCATCATGTGTATACCAGTGCGTTCTTTTGGAGCGTCCTTCGTTGTGCTTGAGCTACGCGCTGCAAGTGTCGACCTGGGACAATTCTTAGTTCGCGCTTGTACCGTGAGTGTTTTAGATGCGAAGCATCTTATGCTCGGGGCTTTGTCCGTCCCGCGTCCGGCCACTTTCATGAAGTAGGGAAGCACCCATTATGCGAACCAGAACACTGTAGTAATATTGAATACAACAACCCACTTTTGTTGTATTCGGTTTTCGCCCACAAAGACCGTCAGCAAAGCTCAGCTCAAACCGCGCCTTATTGTTCTGGAACCTTCGCGATTATTGTAGATCGTTTTGTTAAGATTGCGCGCAAGACGCGACCACTCGAGATTATTCCTGAGCTTGCGCGATGACCAGTGATAAGGCCAGAATGTTCGACGCGTGATGCATAAAAGCCGGCGCGTTCCAATGATGTTCAGTTTGATCGCCGGCCGACGCTCTGTTCGCCGCTATCAGTGCCAGCGTGTATTGCTGTAATTCTACTTTCTGTTTACCGGCCACAAGTTCGGCCTAATAAACAGTTTCATTTTGGACACGTCGCCCTGCTGCCTTCGTCGACGTCACGACCACGTGACATCTGGTGGAGGTGCTGGGTACCTCCACCAGACGCTGTGAACCGTCAGATTTGCGTCGCAAGAGGCATCGCCGAGTTGCGCGACGGCAAAGCAAAGGTACTACTGACAAACTTCAGCCACGAATATAGGCACCTCAACATTGGTACGACGGTCGCCTACATCGAGAAATTCGTGGACACCAGCAATGCTTTCGCCCTCTCCGATACTGCCGAACATTCTTCCACGAATCGAGGTCCCGAAACAGATTTCGACGTCAACCCCAGCCTCCCAAAGCAGAAGCAAGACAAGCTCAAAAATCTGCTCCTGCAATTCAAGGACTGCTTCTCATCGTCGTCAAGGATTCGACAGACCCCAGTCGCCAAACATCGTATCATAACTGAAGAAAGTGCCCGACCAGTCCGTCAAAGTCCGTATCGAATTTCGACGCGAGAACGCGAAGCCGTAAAGAAGCAAGTCGACGAAATGCTACGCGACGACATAAACCAGCCGTCCAAGAGTCCCTGGGCGTCTCCCGTGGTGTTGGTGAAGAAGAAGGACGGGACGCTACGTTTCTGCGTCGACTATCGTCGCCTGAACAAGATCACGAAGAAGGACGTGTACCCCCTCCCACGGATAGACGACGCCCTGGATCGACTCCACAACGCGAAGTACTTTTCGTCGATGGACCTGAAGACGGGCTACTGGCAAATCGAAGTCGACGAGAGAGACCGAGAAAAGACTGCCTTTATAACACCAGACGGCCTGTTCGAGTTTAAGGTCATGCCTTTTGGTCTTTGCTCGGCCCCCGCGACCTTCCAACGCGTTATGGATACTGTACTGGCTGGCTTGAAGTGGCAGACTTGCCTTGTGTACTTGGACGACGTCGTTGTGTTTTCTTCGAACTTCGATGAACACCTGCGGCGCCTTGAAGCTGTACTTCAGGCAATCAAGACGTCCGGACTCACTCTCAAGCCAGAGAAGTGCCGCTTCGCGTACGAAGAACTTTTGTTCTTGGGCCACGTGATAAGCAAATCCGGAGTACGCCCCGACCCGCAAAAGACAACCGCAATCGCTGCTTTCCCGCCACCCACCGACAAGAAGGCCGTGCGTCGATTTCTCGGCTTGTGTGCCTATTACAGGCGGTTCATTAAAAACTTCGCCCGCATCGCCGAACCTCTCACTAACCTCACCAGGACCGACATCGAATTCAAGTGGGAAACGCCGCAGGAGGAAGCATTTCAAGAACTAAAACGACGCCTGCAAACGCCTCCATTGCTTGCGCATTTCGACGAACACGCCGAAACAGAAGTGCACACCGACGCGAGCAGCGTAGGACTTCCGGCGCCGTCCTTGTGCAGAGGACGGACGGACTGGAAAGGGTCATCAGTTATGCTAGCCGGTCGCTATCCAAGGCAGAGGCTAACTATTCCACAACAGAAAAGGAGTGCCTCGCCATCATCTGGGCTACATCAAAGTTTCGCCCCTACCTTTACGGCAGGCCCTTCAAAGTTGTGAGCGACCACCACGCCTTGTGTTGGCTAGCTAGCTTGAAGGACCCCTTCTGGTCGCCTCGCACGGTGGAGCCTGAGGCTTCAAGAATTCGACATTACCGTCGTTTACAAGTCCGGAAGAAAACACTCTGACGCCGACTGCCTGTCTCGTGCCCCCGTCGACCCACCGCCGCTGGACGACCAGAATGATGACGGCTTCCTGGGAACCATAAGTGCCGACGACTTCGCCGAGCGACAGCGCGCCGATACGGAACTCAAGGGCCTTATGGAATACCTCGAGGGCAAAGCCACCGTGGCTCCAAAGGTATTCAGACGAGGACTGGAGTCGTTTTTCATGCGCAACGGCGTTCTCCTAAAGAAAAACTTCTCGCCACTTCGGGCCGACTCCCTCCTCGTAGTACCTTCGGCATTACGACCAGAAATTCTGCATGCTTTGCATGACGACCCGACGGCTGGACACCTTGGATTTTCCCGTACGCTGGCAAGGATACAAGAAAAGTACTACTGGCCTCGCCTCACTGCCGACGTCACCCACTACGTGAGGACTTGCCGAGATTGTCAGCGACGGAAGACACCACCGACTAGGCCGGCCGGACTTCTGCAACCCATCGAGCCACCTCGCCGGCCGTTCCAGCAAATCGGCATGGACTTACTGGGGCCGTTCCCGACGTCGAATTCCGGAAACAAGTGGATCGTCGTAGCTACTGACTACCTCACCCGCTACGCCGAGACAAGGGCCCTGCCCAAGGGCAGTGCCGCCGAGGTAGCAAAGTTCTTCGTCGAGAACATCGTACTGCGTCATGGCGCCCCAGAGGTCCTCATTACCGACAGAGGTACGGCTTTTACCGCGGACCTAACTCAGGCGATCCTAAGGTACAGCCAAACAAGTCACCGCCGGACCACCGCCTACCACCCACAGACCAACGGCCTGACCGAGCGTCTAAATAAGACCATCGCCGACATGCTGGCCATGTACGTCGACGTCGAACACAAGACGTGGGACGCCATCCTTCCGTACGTGACCTTCGCATACAACACGGCCGTGCAAGAAACGACGCAGATAACGCCATACAAGTTGGTCTACGGACGGAGCCCGGCAACGACGCTCGACGCCATGTTACCGAACGTCACCGACGAGGAAAACATCGACGTGACCGCCTACCTACAGCGCGCCGAAGAAGCACGACAGCTCGCCCGCCTGCGGATCAAGAATCAGCAGACGACCGACAGCCGCCGTTACAATCTTCGACGACGCTTCGTGGAATACCAGGCCGGCGACCGCGTTTGGGTGTGGACACCGATACGCCGACGTGGACTTAGTGAAAAACTCCTTCGGCGATACTTCGGGCCGTACAAGGTGCTTCGACGTCTCGGTGCTCTGGACTACGAGGTCGTCCCGGACGGCATAACGAACTCTCAACGGCGCCGTGCGCGACCTGAAGTCGTCCACGTCGTGCGCCTCAAGCCGTATTACGCGCGTTAGCAAACCAGAGGACTGCACTTATTGCTTAATTATTGTACTTTCTTTCGTTATTGTTGTGATTTATTGTTGCATGCATTTTCCCCCGTGTTCTGTTTTAAGCATCGGGACGATGCCTTTTCAGAGGGGGCATTGCCACGCGCTATTCTTATTTTCACTTTTGTTGTATTCGGTTTTCGCCCACAAAGACCGTCAGCAAAGCTCAGCTCAAACCGCGCCTTATTGTTCTGGAACCTTCGCGATTATTGTAGATCGTTTTGTTAAGATTGCGCGCAAGACGCGACCACTCGAGATTATTCCTGAGCTTGCGCGATGACCAGTGATAAGGCCAGAATGTTCGACGCGTGATGCATAAAAGCCGGCGCGTTCCAATGATGTTCAGTTTGATCGCCGGCCGACGCTCTGTTCGCCGCTATCAGTGCCAGCGTGTATTGCTGTAATTCTACTTTCTGTTTACCGGCCACAAGTTCGGCCTAATAAACAGTTTCATTTTGGACACGTCGCCTGCTGCCTTCGTCGACGTCACGACCACGAAGGCCGTCAACCCTAACACAGTCATCAGAGTCATGGCCGAGAGCACAGAGGGGCTGCTTAGCAATGGCTAGGCAGGTGGTGTCTGTCGCCCAGGTTGACTCTATTCCTTGATCTTGCTTGCATGTGCTTGCGGGGGCTTAGTCCGTCCCTCCTTCCCGCGTCCCGCACCCCCACAGCGCATGCGCGTCCCCTGCCGCCAACCGCTGTCGCAAAACAAGAGCGGCGACGTTTCTCCCCGCTCAAGCTAACCATCTCCCCGCTGCTTCGCATCCACACATGGCTCCCTTTAGCGGAAGATGGGGAAGTTTTTTTTTTTTTTTTTCGTGCGTCCTTTGCGCTTGGGTGGTGCGCTGCTTGAAGCTCTTCGTGTGACATTCTAATTAGCTGCTATAGTATTCATTCATTCATTAACCCTTGCGGCGAACTGTGACATTTAGAAACCTTAACACGACAGCATTCATGAACACGTGCCGCACAAAATCCGGAGTTGATGACGTGGCCAGTGGCCGGGAAACTTGATGAACTCGAAGCATAAGAATCACTGCTCGAGCTGGAATCGAATCCCGACATCCTGCGTCTCAGCCAATCTACACAGAGCTACGCCAGTGACTGGAGCTGCTTTGGAAAAAAAAAAATGTGGGATCAAAGTCAGTGGACGTTTTTCAGTAGGGAGCCTACATGACCGGCCGTTTTAGGGTGATGTCAGCCTTTGACCCACTACATGCCGCCAACGCACCGCTGCCCGCCAAAACACAATGTTGCCAGACAGCGGCGCCGCGCTATCGTGCCATCTTGGTGCCCGCACTGCGTCTACGCCCGGCTCCGTTTAATCATCTACAATACGGCGCCGAACGTAGCGGTAGCGTGTTAAACGCTGCCGGTGAAGCCTGGGAATGCCTGATTGCTGCGTACCGCTGTGCACTAACCACAACAGAAAGGGCTTGCGAATGTTCCGCTTCCAGCGAGCCCGGGCCGACGGCTACTCTGGCTAGCTCAAATAAATCGAGACGGCTGGGAGCCCACCACTGCGTCTCGTATTTGCTCTGTGAGTACTCCGCATTTCGTTCACAGTTTTTTGCTGCAGGACATGTTATATGTGTTTCACGGTGTTCGCGAATGCATAGATAACCGAATTTGTCGTTGCTGCGTTCACGCATTGCGAGTAGGCAGCCTACATATGGGACGCGTCCGCGCGTCCACACGGAGACGCGCTCGCTGGTCGTGAGCTGTTGCCTCCCTTGCGTGAGCTCGCGTCAGCGTCGCTCAGCGTTACGTCGCAAAGAGCTCACGGGAGCGGCGGTTGGGACCAAAATGGCGGCGCACAGAAAACTATGCTAGATTTGGTGGAAGCTGGCAACAGCGTGCCCCATTACCCGCTGGTTTTGGCTGAGTTTCTTGAAGGCACTTTTTGAAGATGTCTCCACCCTAAAACGGCCGGTCATCTAGGCTCCCTATTTTCAGGTCCGAAGAGCGACACCAGTGTCGACCACCGAAACCAAAACTAATGGTCCGTGGCCTCATATATGTTGTCCGCCGCGCGCCATAGAAATTATCGGGGCGTGGTATTTGCGGTACAATTTGGAAACCTGTGACGCCATTTGGAGACATGCAACGCCTGTCGCTGCGCTGTGACTCAAACAACATAGCGCGTGTCTGGTCACCGCCACCGCGCATGCGCAGACTACCCTCGTGAAAGAGGTCCATTGTGCTTCCGCTGTTGGCTATCCGATTTTATAACATGTAAACAAACGTTA
>JALIZH010030563.1:0-32927 GCA_030522465.1 Rhipicephalus appendiculatus | reverse complement strand
GACAATTTCTGCAGCAGGATATCATACTTTATGAAATCAAAAGCTTTCTTTAGATCTAAAAATAAACTAAGTGTGAAATTCTTGTTATCTATATTTGTAAGTATGCTATCATTCATATAGCACAACGCTTTTTCAGTCGATTTGTTTTTTTTTGAAAACCATATTGGCTACTAGACAGGATTTTGTGTTTGTCAAAAAATGAAATCAGTTTTTGGTTAATCACAGTTTCAAATATTTTCGACATAACGGGGAGGACCGATATTGGCCGGTAATTTGATAAATTATTTCTAAGGCCACCTTTAAATATAGCTGTTACTCGTGCTACTTGAGTCTCTGTGGAAAAACACCGGTTGATAACATGAGATTAAAAATTCCCCATCTTCCGCTAAAGGGAACCATGTGTGGATGCGAAGCAGCGCGGAGATAATTAGCTTAAGCGGGAGGAACGTCACCGCTCTCATTTCACGGCAGCGGTCCGGGCGATCAGCGCGGAGAGAGAATGAGGCGCGCACAGGAGAGAGAATGAGGCGCGCGCGCTCCATCATTTTCATACCGCGGAACTACCGTGGGGCCCCCAGCGGAGTATGCAGAGCGGAGGGAGGACCATAGGAGAGGAGAGAGAGGGGGGAGGGGACGTGCATGCGCTGTGGGGGTGTGGGACGCTGGAGCCGCTCCGTAGAGTAGAGGATTCCTAGAGGAGAGAGGGGAAAGGACGCGCATGCACTGTGGGACGCCGGAGCCGCACCGTAGAGTAGAGGAATCCTAGAGGAGAGAGGGGGGAGAGGACGCGCATGCGCTGTGGGGATGTGGGACGCGGGCGCCGCTCCGTAGAGTAGATGATCCTAGAGTAGAGAAAGAGAGTGAGCGTAGGAGAGGATAGGGGAGGGGGACGCGCATGCGCTGTAGGGGGTGTGGGACGCTGGGGCCGCTCCGTAGAGTAGAGGATTCCTAGAGAGAAAGGGGGTCAGCGTAGGAGAGAGAGGGGGAGGGGACGCGCATGCACTGTGGTGGTGTGGGACGCGGGAAGGACTAAGCCCCCCTCCAAACACATGCAAGCAAGATCAATGAATGGGGTCAACCTGGGCGACAGACACCACCTGCCTAGCCATTGCTAAGCAGCCTCTCTGTGCTCTCGGCCATGACTCTAGTGACTGTAGTAGTGGTTGACGGCCTTCATATTACTACAGTGTTCTGGTTCGCATAATGGGTGCTTCCCTACTGCATGAAAGTGGCCGGACGCGGGACGGGGACGCGGGAGGGACGGTCAGAGCCCCGACCATAAGATGCTTCGCATCTAAAACACTTCTGCAGCTGATAACCCACGGCGCCGCAAACAACAGACTGAGACGATGTACTCGGCGACCGAAAGCTAGCACATCAGCTCCGGATTTTGTCGTTCAATGCAAGAAGTATTGTAAATAAAACAGATAAGTTAGAAGATTTGCTTTTGTTATATGATCCCCATGTATGCGTCATTTAGGAAACTTGGTTACATGAAGCCATTCACGACGATGAAATCGTTCCACCGAATCGGAAAGATAGGGGTTCTCGCGGAGGCGGCATTGCAGTAGTTGTTAAATCCGATGTTCATGTAACAGTCGTGGATCAAATACGGGGGCACGAAAGTCTGTTTCTGAAGGTGTCTCTCTGGGGACTGTCATTTATCTTGTGTTGTGTATATCGGCGCCAGGTGCCGATGACTCATATATGCATAAATTGTACGCCCAGTCGAAAATTCCAACAGCCTGACGGTCTAAGGGAATACGTAATTTGGGCCTGCATGTAACTGGTCTGATTGTAATTGGGCTGATTGTAACTGGGCTGACTGTAACTGGGCTGATTGTAACTGGTCTGACTGTAACTGGTCTGCATGTGACTGGTCCGCGTACTGGAGATTCGGCCAGGCCCGCTCATTAAGCAGTTTTTATGCAAGCCTGTGCAAATTTAGCAGCAGTGACAGCCCAATGTCACCAGTTTCTGCGCTTTACGTGACCGCGCAAAGGTTCCATGAGTAAAAGAGCCGGAAAGTTGCCTTTGCACGTTGCTGCAACCCTATGCGCAGACTGCTATTTCGTGGAAGGGGGCATCGCATGCTACTGATCGAGAAACAATGTGTGTCAGTGCTTTGCTCGAGTGCCTTTAACTGCAGATGCACGAACTGCATACCACAGAAGACGGAATGGCACAAAGCAAGCTGCAATCGCAGTGCTTTGCCCAATGGCTCCCTCACAAAAAAAAGTAAGGCATTATAACAGCCAAAACCACCATCGCTGTAATACTTCAGGTGTGAGATCATTATGCAAACAAACATGATTGGTTATGCCACCATATTAATGAGATGTCCTAAAGGTGACCCTTAGGAACTATGCAAAGAATATGCAATACAAACTATTCTAGGTTTTCATCCAATAGCCTCTTGATTGAGCATGCAATGCTGCAGGTAAGAGCCCAACTACACACGCAAAACACAACGGCAATGCTGATGTAATGTTTAAATAGCAATGAGAAGTGACAAAGCAACAATTGAAAGAGTGATGCATATGGTGTCGGCTGTTTCTGTTTATATAAACCCACAGACTCTATTCATTTTTGTTGTGAGTGAAGTGCGCGAGTGTGGTGCAGTTTCAATTTGGAGCGGCAAAAACAATCAGGACGGCGTAGATCGGGCTACCTGCGCGAGCGCGCCGACACTGGAGCAAGAAAAAAGAAGAAAAAGAACTCAAGAAAAAAGACAGAACCGAAAGCCACTGCGGGGAAAAATAGAAGAAGAAGAAGAAGAAGAGTCGTGCGGGCTGTTCGAGGTGCGTGGCTAGGGTGTGGGCTGCGAGCTCGTCGGGTACGTGTGCCCGAGCTTCCCCAAGGCGTCCACCTAGCTGACGAAGGCCTTCACGGGGGCCTGGCGACTGTTCCACCACGGTGGCTATTGCCGAGGCCCAGGCAAAGCGTGGTCCTGGTGCTGGGCGGAGAACAGCGCCGAAGATGACGGCGTCCACCGGGAGCGGGAGCGAGCCGTCGGGCTAAGGGCCCGAGTTCACCGACTCCCACCGCTACGTCTTCTTCACCGGACGGTTGAGGTGCACCATCCTCTGGTGAGACGTATCCATCTTCATGTGAATCAGGACTCTCCTGACTACTCTAGTGCACAGACTCGTAGGGCTCGTCATAGGGTCCCCTTGTTAAGAACTGAATTTACTTTCAGTCTGACTGAAGCTTGTTAGCTCAGCTTTCTTTGATTTTTTGTGTTCCCGTGTCGTTTTCGTTCCGTGTGTACAAATATATTTTCGTCTCTGTGAAAATCAAACGCTCACCTCCTTCTCTTTTCCTATACTAGTAGTTCATAGCTATTCCGACTAGTTTTATTAACCGAACCTGTCACAAATTGGCGTCCGCGCGACAGGACGTGAGCGTTTGACACGGAGTTGTAGATTTTGAAAGCGGTAACGAAAGAAAAAAAAATGAGCTCGCGAGAGTTGATGGCGCTGGCAGAACGCATGGGGTTGGAAGGAGCGGAGTTGCAGGCGTGGTTCGACGGGCGAGAAGCGCGAGAGCGCGATGAACGAGCCGCGGAGAGAGACGCGAAGAAAGAACAGCTGGAGCTGGAAGGCCGCAATTTACAGTTGCGCCTTCAAGTCGCAGAAAAGGAGGGCCAGAGCCGAGAAGCAAGCCAGAGACGCTTGGAAATAGAAGAACGGACGCTGCAACTGCGCCTGAGAGTAGCTGAGGCCGGTGTCGGGGAGCCTACGGTTGCTGGCTCGGGGATCCAGAGGAGCGCGTCTGCAGTTGTGAACCCGCACAACTTCATACCAGTTTTCAACGAGGACCGAGACGACCTCGATGCCTACCTGAAGAGATTCGAGACAGTGGCGACAGGTCAAGATTGGCCGCGAGAAAAGTGGGCAACCGCTCTTAGTTTGTGCCTAAGCGGAGAGGCTCTGAAGGTATTCGGACGATTGTCACCTGATGACTCAATGTCATACGACAAGGTCAAGTTGGCACTGCTCCAGCGTTTTCGCTTCACGGCTGAAGGCTACCGAGAGAAATTCCGGAAGAGCAAGCCTGAAGACGGCGAAACTGGAAGGCAGTATGCCGCAAGACTACAAAGTTTCTTTGACCGGTGGATAGAAATGTCCCATACAGGGAGGGACTTCGAATCTATCCGTGACTTGATTGTGGCCGAGCAATTCATGGTCAACTGCAGCAGTCAGCTGGCGCTCTTCTTACGGGAGAAGAACTGCAAGACTCTGGAAGCCATGGCAGAGGCAGCTGATATTTTCATGGAAGCAAAGAGGCTGAAGAACTTGTTAACAGTTCGGGACAAGTGTGAAGACACAAGCGTGAAGGCTGAAGGGAGTTCCTCAAGTCCAAGAACAGAGGTTCAATGTTTCGTTTGTGGCCGCACGGGGCACAAGGCTTCTGACTGTCGAAGTAAGCCGAAGCAATTATATTGCACATACTGCCGTAAGTCGGGACATGATTTCCGGGGCTGTCAGAAAAGGAACAGCACATCAAAGTCAGCGACCTCCTGTCTGCTGTTACCCAAGGACGAGACTAGTCCACAGCCCACGGACAATGGCGACGACTCGGACCAAGATGACAATGTCACGGGCATGGTGAAGACGCAACCACTATGTAACAGACGTCACATGCCAGTGTTACCCGGGGAAGTCAATGGACAAATGGTGCGGGTCCTAAGGGACACCGGAAGTAATACATTGGTTGTACGCCGATCATTAGTACCAGATCAAGCACTCACTGGCACTACCGCTACTTTATGGCTGGCTGATGGGAGCACCATTGTAGTTCCTGAGGCGGAGGTGCATATCAGATCTCCCTACTTTTCCGGGACGGCTATTGTCAAGTGTATGGCATCGCCACTATACGATGTCATCGTTGGGAATATACCTGGTTCACGTGATGCCAATGACCCCGACAACTGCTGGAAACTTCCTTCTCAGGATAAATCCGGCAAGAGCGATGTTCATCCTGGGGACGAAGATAACCGGCCAAATTCACTTCTGGTTGGAGTAACAGGCCCCAAGAGTTCGCGAAGTTTGACATCCGTTAAACTCCCTGGGCCGATGTCTCAGAAGAATTTTCGCGAAGAACAAGAGAAAGACGGGACGCTTGACCTATGCAGAGCCAGAGTGGGTAAAAGGTTTGATGGCAAGGGCTCAACCACCTTTTCTTTTGTCATCAAGAACGGCATTCTTTACCGGCAATACTTTCTATCCCCTGGCAAGACCTTCCAACAGGCCGTAGTCCCAAAGTCCTTGAGAGGCCAAGTGTTACATTTGGCTCACGAGAATGTAATGTCTGGTCATCAGGGTGTCCAAAAGACTATGGATCGCGTTCTGGAAGCGTTCTACTGGCCGGGCGTGCAAGACGATGTCCGCAGATATGTTAGATCCTGTGACGCCTGTCAAAGGACTTTACCAAAAGGCAAGGTGGGCAAAGTACCTCTAGGGCGTATGCCATTGATCGACACCCCTTTTGAGCGTGTGGCCATCGACATCATTGGACCAATAACTCCGACTTCTGCAAAAGGTCATCGATATATCCTGACTCTTGTGGATTTCGCCACACGCTACCCTGATGCGGTGCCTTTGACAGCAATTGATTCAGCTACAGTTGCTGAAGGGCTTGTCGAGATGTTTTCTCGCATTGGTTTCCCACGCGAAGTTTTGTGTGACCAAGCATCATGCTTTACCTCAGACCTCATGAAAGAAGTAAATGAATTACTGGCTATCAAGCATCTTAGTTGCACGCCATACCATCCTATGTGTAACGGGATGGTAGAGAAGTTCAACGGAACATTAAAGCAAATGCTGCGGAAAATGGTTCAAGAACAGCCAAAATGCTGGGATCGCTTGCTAGCACCTCTTTTGTTTGCCTATCGGGAAGCCCCACAAGCGAGCTCCGGGTTCTCACCGTTCGAACTGATTTATGGACGACATATTCGAGGACCTCTGAGCATACTGAAAGAGCTCTGGACGGAAGAACAGGAAAACGAAGAACTTAAGACGACGTACGGATATGTCTTGGATCTAAGAGAACGGATTGAGAACACACTGGAGCTAGCACGACAAAACCTGAGCCGAGCACAGGTCTCTCAAAAGAGGTATTACGACCGCCGCAGCAAGCAACGAGAACTAAAAGCTGGCGATCAGGCGCTGATCCTGCTGCCCACAAGCAACAACAAGTTACTGATGCATTGGAAAGGGCCGTTTCCAGTAACAGGAAAGAAAAACGACTATGATTATTGGCTGGACTTAGGACACAGCAAAAAGCTCTTTCACATCAACATGCTGAAGAAATATGAAGAACGCCGCCAGGAAGAACTTCCCCAGACGTCTTCTTTTGTCGTCGTGGAAGAAGAGGAGTCTGAGAAGCCAATGCCAACGTTCAAGGTTCAAGACAGCTGTGGCATTGACTCTATAAAGCTCGGAGACGGTATCGAGGAGCGGCAGCGGGCAGAAATACGGCATATATTAAATACCTATGAAGACGTATTCTCGGAGATTCCGGGTAAAACAAACCTTGTGGAGTGTCGATTACAAATGACCACCTCAGAACCAATTAACACTCCGCAATACCCGTTGCCATTCGCGATGAAAGAAGTTGTCGAAAAAGAGGTGCAGGACATGTTGAAACTTGGCATTATAGAACGTTCCGATTCACCATATAATTCTCCTCTCGTCTTAGTGAAAAAGCCGGACAATAGCTACAGGGCCTGCATTGACTTTCGCCGTATAAACAATGTTTTGGTATCTGACGCAGAACCTATACCCAGAACCGATCACTTGTTTGCCGAGGTGGGAACAAAAACATGGTTCTCAAAGTTCGATTTAACCAAAGGATATTGGCAGGTTCCTCTCGAAAAAGAGTCACAGCAAAAGACCGCCTTTTCAAGCCAATCGGGGCATTATCATTTCCTCTATATGCCCTTCGGCATCAAGACCGCATCCGCTGTCTTCACTCGTCTGATGAGGAGACTACTTCTCGGAATCCCCAACGTGGTTCACTACATAGACGACGTATTGGTCGCTACCACGACCTGGGAGGAACATTTGACAACTTTGGAAGAATTGTTTGCCAGAGTGCGGCAGGCAGGATTAAAGATCAAACCCCAGAAATGTGAAGTGGCGATGAGCACCGTCACCTTTTTGGGACATCGATTGGGAGACGGCACCATCCGACCAGTCGAGAGCACAATACAGAAGATTGCCTGCGCTACTAAGCCTGAGACGAAGAAGCAACTCCGGTCATTCCTTGGGCTGGCTGGCTACTACCGCGACCTGATACCCCGCTACGCCGAAAAAGCACAGCCGCTCACCGAAATGACTAGGAAGATGGAGAAAAACAAGACTACGTGGACCAAGGATAGGGAAGAAGCGTTTGAATCACTCAAGAAGGCATTGTCTTCCGGACCAATAGTGAAAGCACCGGATCTCAAAAGAGAATTCGTACTCCGGTCCGACGCCTCAGATTCTTGTATAGGCGCTATTCTGATGCAAGAACATGATGGCATACTCCACCCTGTGTCGTATGCCAGTCGTCAACTTCAGCCTCGCGAAAAGAGATACTCCGCAATCGAGCGAGAATGCTTAGCGTTGGTTTGGGCGATCGAGAAATATCATGTTTTCCTCTATGGAACATCATTTGTTGTACAAACCGATCACCAACCACTTCAGTATCTCTTAAGGGCAAAACACCTGAACAGCAGGGTGTTGCGTTGGAGCCTTGCATTACAAGAATATTCATTCCGAGTTGAGCACATTAAAGGCTCGGAAAATGCAGGCGCGGATTATATGAGCCGGCTGTGAAATTGTAATCGTTTCCTCAAGACAAGCGACTACTGTTTTTTTTTGTCTGTTTGTTAAGGATGTCTTGTGCATGGACGACACTTAGTGATTTGTCGCGCACTGAACTTCAGTTTATTTTTCTTCGCAAAACAAACTTTTTCAAAAGGGGGGACTCTTGTTGTGAGTGAAGTGCGCGAGTGTGGTGCAGTTTCAATTTGGAGCGGCAAAAACAATCAGGACGGCGTAGATCGGGCTACCTGCGCGAGCGCGCCGACACTGGAGCAAGAAAAAGAAGAAAAAGAACTCAAGAAAAAAGACAGAACCGAAAGCCACTGCGGGGAAAAATAGAAGAAGAAGAAGAAGAAGAGTCGTGCGGGCTGTTCGAGGTGCGTGGCTAGGGTGTGGGCTGCGAGCTCGTCGGGTACGTGTGCCCGAGCTTCCCCAAGGCGTCCACCTAGCTGACGAAGGCCTTCACGGGGGCCTGGCGACTGTTCCACCACGGTGGCTATTGCCGAGGCCCAGGCAAAGCGTGGTCCTGGTGCTGGGCGGAGAACAGCGCCGAAGATGACGGCGTCCACCGGGAGCGGGAGCGAGCCGTCGGGCTAAGGGCCCGAGTTCACCGACTCCCACCGCTACGTCTTCTTCACCGGACGGTTGAGGTGCACCATCCTCTGGTGAGACGTATCCATCTTCATGTGAATCAGGACTCTCCTGACTACTCTAGTGCACAGACTCGTAGGGCTCGTCATAGGGTCCCCTTGTTAAGAACTGAATTTACTTTCAGTCTGACTGAAGCTTGTTAGCTCAGCTTTCTTTGATTTTTTGTGTTCCCGTGTCGTTTTCGTTCCGTGTGTACAAATATATTTTCGTCTCTGTGAAAATCAAACGCTCACCTCCTTCTCTTTTCCTATACTAGTAGTTCATAGCTATTCCGACTAGTTTTATTAACCGAACCTGTCACAGAGCCCAACTACACACGCAAAACACAACGGCAATGCTGATGTAATGTTTAAATAGCAATGAGAAGTGACAAAGCAACAATTGAAAGAGTGATGCATATGGTGTCGGCTGTTTCTGTTTATATAAACCCACAGACTCTATTCATTTTCACTCAGTAGTAAACTTAATAGCTGCACTGATGCTACCTTCGAGCTTCATTTAGAGAAGACTCTCTTAAACTAACCGTTCTTCGTAAAATTATTTTGAAATGGCACACTTCTTTATTAAGTGCTCTTTCGGTGAACATCAGCCAGCTTCTGGGCCAGGTATGCACATTCTTCAACCTTCTGGTGGCGTATCCCAATGTTGCGTCAACAGAGCTGCGAAGAGAAGAGCACAGTGTTACACACAGACATTATAAACACAAGTATAACAGAATTGAACAATCCTGCCAGCGTTTAAAACAAGTCTCAACAATAACAAGATGCATGCTGCTATCATGTTTCACTAGCAACGAAACTGCTACATTGCATGTGGGTGCAATCAAACCACATGAACAAGGAATGGTTTGAAATGCTGACCCTTGATGACTAAGAATTAGTGCTCAGAAATTAAATCCATGCAAACGTGCCACATTAAAAGGCTTCTGCAACACTTTTTGAACATGGTCAGAAAATGCTGTTTGGTAGTAGAGGCTCCTGTGATCATGTGAGGCACACATAGTGCAGCATGGGTCATGAAACATGTTTGTACCACGCTGCGCCTTGCCTTACATGCTCGTGTTACACCTTATAGCCATATAATTACACCAGCACGTTTTTGTGATCATAATGAAAGTGAGCAGTGCATTAAACAAAGAAAAATAAAGGGGGCAATGAAGGTCATGATGTGCACTGATGTACAGATGCAGCTCCTTGCCCCCCCCCCCCCCCGCCACACACACACCTTATTTCTTGCAGCTTTCAGTGCACTTGCTGGGACGTAAATGCTTTGCAACCCAACACGAGAGAAACCAGAGAGCGAAGATGGAAGCAGAGTGTTAACTTTAAACTTAGTTGAAAGCTAACGCTGTTTTTGTGTACTCGCTCTCGCAAACCATGTCCTGTTGCGCTGCTCCACGTAATGAATCTTAATTAACTAGATGTGGTACGAAGACAAGTTTTAGCAAAGAGGGTCAAATTATTTGACATCCTTGACAATTATGTACATGATGCCCTCTCGTCATTTTTGCTATCATGATAGCACCTCAAAACCCTTCATCAAATAACAAGACGCTGCCATGAAGCATTCGCCCACATAATGTTGTAATGTATCGTGGCATGAAATTTGACTGCCCTTCTAGCTAGTTTAACGTCATTCAATAGCTTGTACTGGCAGTCAGTACAATAGCTTGTACTGACTAATATAAAAGGCAGGCACATGTCAAACCAAGCGAAAATAGCAAAAAAAAACAAGCATGTGTTGGAACATGGCAAGTGCAAAAACAAAAGGGGTCACCACATGCATGAACGTGCACCATCCAGAAACACAAACTGCACCACACAGTGAAGTGGATAGTTTGCTCACGCCGGAGCATACCTCCCGCTTCATCCGAGTGGCTTCTGCAATAATGAGGGTACATTCATCTTTGTACCGGTACAAAACTGATGTGTTAAACTAATGACGACAACCACATTGATCACAATGAAGAGCCAGAAAAGCATCCCTCTTGTTTCACACGTTACTTGTATGCTCACGAAGCCGGTAGTTGAGGCACCTACCTGCCAGTCTGTCCGATGTAGTTCACGAACTGGTTATGATGCTTCACTATACATTTGAACGGATCGTCTCGCAACAGGGCTGCTCTTCTGCAAGAGTGAGGCCAGCTTGTGTGGAGCTGAAAAAACAGAATGCATGCCCACATGCCCACTGATCTTTATCAGTCTCTGCGATAGTTGGTGTTCAGATGGGATGACCTCGACTTTTTCGCGCCTTACCACACTCTCTTGGGCGCCACCGTTTGCTGTACGCCCAACGTACTTGTGAGCTCTATGTAGGCAGGACCTTTCTGGGGCATTTATGTAGCGCCTTCTAATGATAGCCCTTTCTACGAATTTACTGTGACACGAGGTTAAGGTAGCAAGGGTTTTCGCACGCGAGGTTGGCAGTGCCAGCAAACTGGGTCAGCGGAAAAAAAAACAATTTGAGACCATGAAACCGAAACGAACTTTCTGCAGGCATTACATGAGTCAGAGTCATGGACAGAAGGCAAGTCTCAAATGTGCGCCGACCTTGACCCATGAAATGCCAGCAGAAAATTCCCTTCAGTTTCTTCATCTCAAATTGTCTTTTTCGCTGACCATGTTTGCTGGCAACACCAACCTTGCGTATGCAAAGTCATGGTGCCTTACACCTCGTCTCACAGTAAACTCGTCAAAACGGCTAACATCAAAAGGTGCTTCATGAATGCCCGAAGCAGGTCTTGCCACCATGCCGTTGACATGAGCTTCAATACACAGGCGGGCCGGCCTCAAGAAGTCGAGTTACCCAGAGACATTCCTATTTACTGTAGCTGAAAGCGTCTGCAGAGCTTAGAAGTACGTAGGCTGCACAGCAGACGGTGGGGCCCAAGAGAGTATGGTAAGGCGCAAGAATGTCGCGGTCATCCAGCTCAAACGCCATTTATCACATAGACTGAAGATCGGTCGGCACGTGAGTGCACATGTTGCTTTTTCGGCTCCGCACAAGCTGGTCTCACTCTTGCAGATCAGCAGCCCTGTTGCAAGACGAGTAGTTAAATGCAAGATGAAGAATCGTAACCAGTTCATGGACTGTGTGTGCGGGATTGTTTACAGAAGTCCTCTGTAGTGTAGTGCCTGCTACGCCAGACAGACTGGCAGGCGCTTCAACAAACGGCTTCGTGAACAGGCAAATAACGTCCAAAATAAGAGAGATGGTTTCCTGGCTCTTCACTGTTATCAGTGCGGTTGCCGTCCTGAGTTCGATAACGCATCAGTTTTGTACCAGCACAAAGATGACCAGACCCACATTATTGTAAAGGTGGCTCAGATGAGGTAGGAGCCCTGCTCCGGCGTGATCAAGCCGTCCATTTCACTGTATGATAAAGAGTTGACGTTTTTGAAAGTGTGGGATCGTGCATTCGATGGCCCCTCCTGTTTCTGCACTCGCCATGTTCCAACACGAGCTTGTTTATTCTGTTTTCGCTTTATTTCGCACGTGCCTGCCTTTTCTATTAGTCACTGTAAACACTGTCTCTCTCTCTCTCTCTCTCTCTATATATATATATATATATATATATATATATATATATATATATATATATATATATATATATATATATATATATATATATATATATATATATATATATATATATATATATATGTCATTCGTTTCACAAAAAAGCTGAGTTGAATGTTAGCGCTCGTTAGTGTGCATTCCCGTCCTAAATTTAAAACAATCATGACCTGATTTTTAGTGCTTCTGAGATCAAGGTGCTGCCCGAATTACCATGTGTGACTGCACAAAAGTAGCCTGCAATGACCACTTTCATCTTGCTGAATGCAATGCATAAACAATTACTGAACATTTAGAACTACACTGGTTTAAGATATACAGCACAGACCACTTGTAACATAACCGCTTACAGTGCAGGACCAAACGTAATGCACTCTCTTCCGACTACCGCTTACCCTCCGATGAAACTTCACGTTTATGCATACCACTTACTGTTCAGTGCGCTAGGGTGAAAGACCGACTTTAACGCAGCTGCCAAAATATCCCCCCCTCCCCCCCCCCCCCCCACTAAGGTGGCGAGCATGCTTCATAAAAATGGAATTCTAGCCCGGAAGAGAGCAGCAAGAGCAGACTGAAAGAAAACTCTGTGCCAGCAGCGTGACATAGGTTCTCGAAGTCGGGACGGGCTGCAATTGCCAAGGTGCCTTCGCGTTTTCTTGGCTCAGCCTACTTCTGGGCCGCACGTGCTTCGCATGGACTAAGCATAAGTCGAACGTTTTAGATACATACCTGCTTTAATTGTACTAATGGTAAAAAGGTAACTGCGATGAATACCTCGCTGAGTCTGCATTTTCTGATTTTCTGACTGCTTAAGCTGTAATGGTTTGCTTTATGCAGTTAGTGCTTATGTAAGGGTTAGTGTATAGCCTTCACACCATGATAACATTTTGTGCCATAAAAATGAAGTGTGCCACTGAACTTGCCAACGCTATGTTGCGCCGTGAAAGGTCTTCCATATTTTCTGAAAGTGCAGCATTCGGTTTATTAATAATTGCGACATTTGCACGATTGTGGCCACACCTTCGCGGGTAAGCATCAGGAATAAATGAAGGCAAGACGACATCCGCTGACAAATGTGCCAGTATGATCGCTGACAGCCCTATGAACGGCTTAACATGTTTTCTATGAACGCCTAGCAAACTTCTGTAATGCCTTAGTATGTTCATATTTACTACACGGATAGGCCATGTAAGTTATCAGCACGTCCATTTATATTAGTCTACTAATTTTTGAATGTAATGAATTTCATTGTTTAAAACACAAAAGAACAATACTGTTGGCGAATAAAAATTTAGAGTAAAAAAAAAGAACCCTCTCCATCTTGGTGAAAATTATTCGGATTGATCTGGACTGCAGAATAGTATTCTGGAACACATTGCATCATTTTTATCAGAACAAAATTACAAATTTTCAAACATTGTGTTTTCAGAAGGTTGTTGCTACTGTGTCAAGTACATCTCTTGTTACAAAAAAATACAATAAATACAATAGCCCGCCTTTTTTTTTCTGAGGCTTACGAAATAGCAATAATGAGGAATTTTCGGTCATTGTAAAGTGTTCTACAAAGAAAACAACCGTTTCAATGAACTGCATTTGGGTAGTTTGCAACATCAATGCTGTACTCGTAGATGGGCAGTGCACCATTAATCCCTCGGCATTTATTATTTTTTGAATGGATGTACTAATATAAAGCCAACAAAGCGTCACGAAAAGCCGTGTAGATGAGTCTTGCTTTCGGACACTGTTTATTATAAATAAAGAAATCTCAAACAGCGACAGTGCCGACCGGCGAGCACACAACCTGAGGACCATCGCCATGCATATTTTTCCGGCACTGCCAATTTGCAGCACAGATTGTTGGGATGTAGATTGCCCAGGTTACACGATACATTTTACGTCGCCCATCACTGTCTGATCCGCTCTCTAGACGCACACCGTACGGATCGTGTGGCGGATCGAGTGGACCGTGCCTTAGTGTAAATAGAGTAGCGTGTGTTGCGTGGGCGGATGCAATGCACGGTAGTTCAATACAGTCGGCTATTAAAGTGATCGCAGAAATGCAAGGCATGCCGAAGAACCTTGAGCTTATCCATGGACCTGCCTGACAGAACAAGTGCTTCCGCTGATAAAAGTAGTGGTGTAAACTCATACCCCTGTGGAAAGCATTCAATCATGGTATGTTTGCCAATGCAGACCGGAGCAATAAAAACAGAATGTGATTTGTCCATCGCGAAAACTACTGCCACCGAGCTTCGCGTAATCGACACGCTTTAACTCCGTTGATCGTATATGGTTTTAAAATATACAATTGTGGGCCAACAAAACCAAAACTCCTGGGAACTGTTTTCTAGAAGTTCGTTTCCTTTCCTGAAGAGACTTTGCTTTTTTATACAAGACTTTCACGTCTGGCTCAGCACGACATAAAAGAGACAGCTTGAAAGAATGCATTAATTTGCATTCAAATATCAATTCCGTGGCAACCAAGCAGGTGACAGAAAAGGAGGGCACGACTAGAGAGGCTGCCTTTGGACTGAGGGATATCGAACACAGAAGTGAAGTCGCATGCTTAAATGCAGTTCATTCAAACGGTCGTTTCCTTTACAGGACACCTACCATTCACCTAAAATACCGAAAATGTCTCAATGTTATTTTGTAAGCATCAGAAAAGAAAAAAAAAGCGTGTTATGGTATTTTCTTGTAACAAGAGATGTATATTATGCAGCAGTGACAACACTCTGAAAACGCAGTGTTTGAAAATTTGTAATTTTGTTCCGATCAAAATGATGCAACATGTTTTCCAGAATTCAATTCTGCTGTCCTCTGAGATCAGTCCATATGATTTTGAACAAGATTGAGAGTTTTCTTTTTATTATATATATATATGTTTTGACCAACAGCTTTTTCATGTTTTGAGCAAAGAAATTCATTACTTTAAGAAATACTAAACAAATACACATACAAATGCATTTGCTCATTATTCACAAAAAGGCCTATCCATGTTGTAAGTATTAACAAGCTATGATGTTCACAGGAGCAGCAACTGCGTCCCGAAATCAACTAAGTTTCAAAAACGCCACGTTTCTAGAGAATTTTTAAGAATACGTAAGTTGCTGTTAGTGTGGTCGCGAATATACGAAAACTCACTCTTTGTAAAATGGTTGTCGTCACCCGGCAATGCTTGTTGATTTTTCCTTTGTTCAAAAAAAATTTCTTTGAAAACAAATTGTGATTGCACGCTATTCAGGTCATATGGGCATGATATAAAAATTATCAAGAAAATAAGTAACTTCAAAATTTTATTATCTTTCATGGAATCAACCAGCGGGAATTGGCTGCTTAAAGAGCCAGTAAACAGGCTCAGACATTTTTTTTTGCACACCCCAAACAAGCTTGCCAATTCGTACAGTAGACCACGACGATATCATTTTCCGAATATTACAGCGCGACACGCCGCCCAGACTCTTCATTCTGAAAAACAATTCCTGCGCCTCTTTCCTTCTGACCAATCCCCCCTCGCAGTGAATCAAACTTGGCCATCGGCAACTTGACATACCACTGAGCTCGTCGATTGGTCCTTTGCCCTACGAAACGGCGCCTTAGCCTTGGCCCTGCGGTGATGCAGTTTTGGCCGCGCAGTCCGCATTTTCATTTTCCTGTGCTGCTCCTGGCGATTTGTAGAGCCCGAGACTACCGGGAGAAGCGGTATTGCCAAAATGAAAGCCTCCGAGATGAAGAGGCGTCTCACTTCTTTGCCACTAGGGGAAGGATGCTCCCCGTGCCGCTATGACACGTGCTTATGTGAAGTGCCCTGCTCGGTCGCTGGCTGCGCGCCGATAACGTATCGCTGATGTCATGTCATGTTGCCGAAGTGGGCGGAGTCACGACGATGGGCTATGCCTTTGCCCTCCCTATGGCGGAGAAGGGTGGCGAGGCCGCACGAAAATTTGAAACCAGCTGAAACGGATGTAACCCCTATAACTTCCTTATTTTAGCACGTATTCGCAAAATTCTTGCAGCAGCACATTCACATAGCAAAAGTGTGCATATTTCTTTTCATTACGATGTCTGGACCTTGGAGTTGTTTCTGGCCCTCTGCTTAAAAAAATGTGTATTGGCAGCACATGGTTTTCAGTTCGTTTTGTTAGTACGTTATTTGTATATAACGTATATACGCTGTGATAAACAGAGGTGAAATATAACAATAGCATTGGCTTACATGCCCAAAATTCCCCCTAACAACGAATGGCATCACTTACTGCATGCTGTTCTGACAATGAATTGGCATCAAAATAAGTCAAGCATCCACATTCACAGAAACAAAAAAAAAGAAAGGTGGCAGTCAAGTCTCAACGTTCACAAAAACCAAAAAAATAAGGCATGAGCACGTACTATCCGCGTCAAATGAAACCCGAACAGCGGCAAGCATTCACAGTGGCATAGTGCGTGCCGTCCAGTTGTCACCGTGGACAGGCGCGCATAGAGCGCGCGCCTGTCCACGGTAATAACTGGATGGCACGCACTATACCACTGCGCTTGCCGCTGTTCGGATTTCATTTGTTGCGGATAGTACATTTATAGTGAATCCACATGACAGACTAAATTATATTCTGCAATGGATCATGCACAACGTGATGATGCTAGGAATAACGGATGTGGACAGCACCATAGATATGGTGTCCTTTGGGGATTCTTGTTGAAAGTGAATAGAGGGTACGCTACCTTCATGTTAAAGAAGAAATTTTCAGTGCTGGTGCTGCAGGTCAGTCCAGACTTTGATGAGTGAACTTTGCAGAACCCTGCTGGCTGGGGCTGGCCCACTTTGCAGTGATAGGAATGAACATCAGCAATCTGTGGTAGCAGTTCCTTTAGGTCCATGGTCTAGCCCAGCAAACCTTGCCTCCAGCAGACTGCATAGACAGAGATAACTTTTATCAACTGGAACTCTATTCACTAAAACATTATTTGTGTTTTCAGTTTCACTTTTCTTATAATGTGCATAGCAGTACAACTGGTTTCCTATTTGTGCAAGCTAAAATAAAGTAGAGATATGGGTGCAGTTATGATGTTGCACGAGTAGGAGCAATGAGTGTCAGCAGTGAATTCCCACTGCTTCCAGTAGTTCTTGCTGAACTGTAGCTGTTTACAACCTTGTCAATGCAAAGGTCGTTACATGTTGCTAAGACGAATTGTATCATGCATGATGATAGAAGATCCCAGGAAATTCACAAGTATATAACAAAAGCCAAATTTTTCTATGATGAATTTTTACCAAACGAGAATAATCCATGGTCCTGTTCTTAATGTCGCATTGTCCAAGGTGAATGCATTTTTCCTCCTGTGCCTTCCTCAAACAGGACTCGATCTAAGCATATGGTGGTATAGTCCTCCAAACAAACACACCACACCGTAGTATTCGATCTTTCCAGATTAGCTACCAGTTAATGCCAGCATCCATGCGCCACGCTAGGTTGGTAAGCTTATCAATCAAATGTAAAGCAAATACTATTATTCAGCAGAACAGAACAATTAGGGTGGCAAATGAGACATGGCATGTACAATTTTGCTACCCTTAATACAAGAAATTATAGTGGTAGTTCTATTCTCTGATGTTAGCCAGAACTGTGATGTTTCAAAACAGATCTGCAGATGTTTCATTAAATGTGTACCAGCTGAACTGACGCTTCTTGTAAAGCTACTAGAAGCAAACTGAAGTCAATTTTATTTCAACAATGGTTCGAGCTGGTTGGTACTTCACACTCAATCATAATAAGTGGAAGAACTTCTAGATGAGAGATGGCAACAACCACGAGTGAGCATTAAATGGTGCTTCAACAACTAGCGCAAAGCAGACAAAGGACAAGAACAGGAGCAAATACAAGCACTGACATCCAACTGAGGAGCTATTGAAAAATGCCCATGTACGTATGTCGGCATACTACATCACGTGAGGACACAAACAGTCGCGTAACAAGTTATACAGAAAAAACTTACCGGGCATGACAGAATGCATGCTAAACAAATGCACAACATGAACAAATGTCACGTCCAATGTTTTTCTGCTGAACTTGTTGACGCTTGTTTTGTCACTGTTTGCATGTGTTCACATTATGTAGAATGCAAACATATATACCTTTTTTTTTAATTCCGCAGTTGGAAGTGAGTGCTTGACTTTGTCCCTTTACTTTTCTTTGTCTGCTCGGTGCTGGATGTTGAAGATAGATTACCAACTAGCCCAATGTAACACCTGGCTTTATTACATTGAGGTCTGTCTGCGACTGTTGCTGTCTCTTGTCTGAAAGCTTTTGCATTTAGTGGCATTTTTTGAGTCATTTTTATCTGTGTACAATCTTTACTTCTGCATTACAGTTGAATGCTAACACTACATTACTCACATAGAGCTTGATTGGGCTTTTATGCTATCTTGCATATTGCTACAGACAGATCAACAATACCAAAAATGAGAACTCGCACTTTGAAGACAACAGTATTGTGTTCAGATATACAAACCTATGGCAGCCATCCCAGCTCCAGAGTGACAGCAGCAACAAGCCTTTTAGTAAAATAAAAATAACAGATTAGCAAAACCAGCTCTGCAGAAGTATCAACACAATCATGTAGCTTTCATGAAAAACAACTTTGCTAGTCAGTCGACAATGACTACATTCCCTTTTTTATGTTGCCTAATTTTCGGGGGCCACCTGATGCAGTATTTTCATCGAAGCAACTTGCTGTGTCACAGGTGGAGTGACTGATCTTTTTTTTCTTTTTTTTTTGAGGCAACAATAACCAACTGCGTAACAAGCAAGTAAACAACCCACCTACTGAGCAACTGCTACAGCACACGCGTTTGTAAGCACAGGCATCCAGTGCGTGTTAGATACACTACGCACTCATACCAGTACCGGGCACTGCGCATTCATACAATACTGTCGCAAATGAAGGCACATTCACTGTATACACAGTGAAAGCAACTCAACAATAAGTTATACGAGTATCATAAGCGTACTTTCGATGATAGTCGAGACCGGTCTTCACAATTTGAATTGAGTGATGATGAGCGGACTTTATATTTATAGACCACGACTGTCTTCGATGCGGTAAATTAGTTAGATAGGGTTTAACGTCCAAAAACCACGATATGACTATGAGAGACGCCGTATGGAGGGCTCCGAAAATTTCGACCGCCTGGGGTTCTCTAACGTGCACCTAAATATTAGCGCACGAGCCTCAAGGATTTCGCCTCAGTCGAAATGCGGCCTTCGTGGTTGGGATTCAAACCCGCGGACCTGCGGATCAGCAGTCGAGCGCTGTAACTACTAGACCATCGTGGAGGGTCGATGCGGTAAATTTCAGTCGAGATTTGAGGTTGGTGGTTAGCTTCTGCACTAAGATGATTTTGACTAAGCAAACTAGTCCAATTAAGCTTGGCGCGCTCAAACTCGCCTCAATGAACCTGAATTGTTTGGAGTATTGTTGACCTAATAGCCACGCTGATCGGTGATCACGATCGAAAATTTAGGCGTACCCCCCCCATACATCCAACCCCTCGCCACCCCTAAATAAAACAGCCCGGCGATGCCGCTGGGCTGTCTCTAAGGCCGGCGTCATGAGGTTTACACACAGCCGCTACGCCACGACGGCGTTAACATACTGAGTGATACCCAAACCGCTTTTCCAAATGCCCCCCGCGTCATTTTATCCCTTCATCACTATCTCATAGACCGCTGGGAAAACATTATAGCTTGCGACGCTCGCTATGAACAGATGACTTACACACTGCGCTACGCGAACGACATAAATAGTGACAGTGGACTTACCTCATGTGGAAGTGTGCAACGAGCGCGCACTGAGAACCAAGCATCGTTGCATGAAGGCTTCTCGATGTATCCAAGCACACACGAGAACACGAACACGGGACAACCTTCAACACCACAGCGTCGACGTTCGACGGTGTCACACACACACACACACACACCACACAACAAAGAGTTACCGAGAGTCCAGCAATGTAGCCATCCGACGTTACTCCTATTCGCTTGCGATGAGTCAATTTCGGCTCAAACTGTTCTTGCTTCACTATTGAGCGCAAATTACGGCATGTTTTCGTTATACTGGACAGCATTTCGAAGAACAAACGACGAAACCCAGCAGCGTGACACAGAGCAGCTCGCAACAGCCTTAGAAATTGCAGCGGATTGGATTGTTTTCGGTTGGATTTGTCGGCTTCACCCGCTCTAACCATCTACCACTAGCGGGCATTAAAAAACAATGCAGTGGCCTTTATGAACTAATAGATACATGCGCACATATAGTCTGACAAACATTTACACACAGTATTCTTGCGGCGGAGAGCAAGAATAGTGTGTATCACAGAGGCTACATATATATTTTTTTTCGGTTCCAATCACGGAGGCCATATATTCCTGGTTAGAAATAGTTTCAGAAATTGTGTTTTTTTTTTGACAACGCAGGTTGTAAATTCTGTAAAAAGAATTTTTCGAGGCGCCTAGAAGCTCTAACAGAGCCAGCTTAGGATGCTTGGTGCTTGTAAGAAGCGCGTGAATGGTGAATAAAAATGTATGATGGTCGCGTAAGCTCCGCATCTGGCATTTGTGCAACACGTTGTAATGCACGCCGTGCAGGGTGGTTCACTTCAACTTGCTGTAGTAGAAACGATACTATTTGGAAATTTACCTTCGTTCTTCAGGTGCCCCCCGGTAGCGGCATGCCACGAGCTCGATTCACTGCTCTCGGCCAAACATTCGCGGGAGCTGTTGCTGCTTCGACGCATTTCAACTTCGGAAGAAAACATAGATTCGTTCTTATCGCGAGAAAATATCAACTACGAGCGAAATCGTAGGTAAAGTTAGGATGCGTCGGCGTTTAACTGTGTTTTGGCTCTTCGGCTGATGCGGCGCGTCGAACGGGATGCAGTTGAGGCAGTTTGAGTTACAAAAACACACGATCGCAGTTTCTCGATCGTCGTCTTCGATCGGCACGAAGGCATGCATGCGCGCTACGGATCGACACGGCATATCGTGCATCGCGCCACTGCCAACGTATAACAAAGATCTGATTGTTATTTACACTATAGTTGGTTTTTAAAACGCATCGGATAAATTTTGGCGGCGTGTCACGGTGCTGCTGGGGCTTATTGCGTGACGGTGATCAGTCGACAGCTAGCTGCACCTCCTGATTGAGCTGCTGGACATAGTGCGTGCAGACAGTTAAGCCAGCCGAAGGCACAGTCAGCCATCCTTGACCGAGCTCATGACCACGGGCAGCGATCCTGACCGTGACAAAGGCTACGGCCAGCCAACCTGACCGGGACTGCATTACCCCGGGCAGCCACCCTGCCCGTGACGAGAGGCTACCGTCAGCCATACTTGACTGTGCTGCACGACCACGGGCAGCAATCCTAACTGATCCTAACTGCAAAGGTCCTCTAATTGTGACTCAGTCAAAGATTCCTGACCGACGTGCAAGGATTCCTGACTGTCAGTTAGGAGTGCCCTGACGGATTTTTCGACTGGGCGCCCCCGTTGCCAGTCGTTCATGCGACCTGACGAGCCCAGGCGCATTCACGGCTGTCTCCTCCCGCGCCCTGGACCCCTTCGCGTATGAGCAAGGGCGTCGCGGGGCCCCATTCAATACCGTATCTGGGGTCAGCTGTTCCTGGGAGCAAGTGTCCGCGGAGCAGCGTCATAGTGCAGAGCGCTCGCTCCTTACTCGAGCCATACAAGAGCATAGTCGGCCGGACCCCCAGTCCCGATACGCCGGGTTCACAAGTCCTGCGCGAGCCGACTGCGACACGCGCTCCTGTGATGGGTACTCCGGGGGCCACTTCCGCCGAAGGGTGTGATTTCAGTGACAGGCTAACTGGCCAACGCAGACATGCGCAAGCCCTATGCTACCAGTGCGGTCAAACTGGGCATGTCAGGCGGCAGTGCTTTGCGCGCCGCAGCGCGAATGCAGGACGTTCGGAAAACTGTTTCGGCCGGCGACATTAAACACTCGCAGTGTGTCGCAGCCCACGGCCATCAATGCCAGGAGCGTGGAACACTGCCCTGTACGTACAGACGAGGAACAACAAGCCGGTGAGTCGGTCATCGTTCCCTCTGTTTGCCGCATAGCGTAGGTGCAGTCTCCAGAACCGACGAGGAATCTTAAAGCACTGGGCATTACCGTATCTGCACTTCTTGATGCTGATTCAGGAATCTCTTTAATCGGTGACGCGTTGCTGGAACAGTGTAAAGCTAAAAAGCTGAAGCTTCGTAACACAGATGTTCATTTGCGAATGGCATCAAACCACGTAGCAAACGCTGAAGCTTGTGTTCGCTTACGGATACGTTTTAATGGGAAAACTAAGCGCCAGCGTTTTGTTTGTTTGCCTGGCCTATCAGTGCCAATGCTTTTCGGTCGATATTTTCTTGCAGACGAGTGCTTCACGCTCGACTTTCCGGCAAGAGGCTACCGCCTTCATGGACAGTCCAAGACAACACCGTTTGCAGAAAACAGACTCCATGCCTGCAGCAGGAAACACGGATGGCGTGGCAGCCATGTACACCACGCTGCCGTCAGCAGTCATGCAATCCCTCACCGACTTCAAGGGAACAAACCACCAGCGGAACCAGCTGGAGGCCGGGCTGACACCGTTCTCGTGAATGTTCACAGAGCGTCCTGACAAGACTAATGTTCTAGTGCATCGTATGAATACTGGCGACGCCCAGCCTTGGCGGTGCAACCCGAGACCGCTGAGCCAGCACAAGCGAGCCCTTCTCGATAGAGCCTTGGACGAGATGGTTGACACAGGAGCCGTACGACCCTCCGAGAGTCCATGGGCCTTCCCGGTGGTGCTCGCACCAAAGAAAGACGGTACTGCGCGTCTTTGTGTGGACTACCGCAAGCTCAACGCGGTCACGGTGAGAGATTCCTACCCTTTGCCGGCAATATCGAGCATAACCTGTGCGCTGGGAAACGCAAAGTTATTCACCACCATCGACTGCTCTCGTGGGTATCTACAAATCGAGGTTCACCCTGATGATGTCCCAAAAACGGCATTGACATGTCATAAAGGCTTGTTTGAGTTTGTGCGCATGCCTTTTGGTCTTTCCAATAGTCCAAGTTCATATCAGCGCATGATGGATATGGGTTTGGTTGATGCAGAGTTTAATTATGCACTTTGGTATCTTGATGATGTGACGGTGTTTCGGCGCACGTTTGTAGAGCATCTTGAACACTTGCATACGGTTCTACAGCGCATGTCAGCAGCCGGTCTGACAATTCATCCCGGTAAACTGCGGCTCGCTACTAACAAGATCAACGTGCTTGAGTTTGTTGTCGACAATGGTATACTAAAACCAAACCCAGATAAGCTCCGAGCGATTGCGGACTTTCCTCCGCCACAAAATACTAAAAGTTTGCAAAGGTTTCTGGGAATGATTGCTTTTTATCGGGATTTCATTGCACAGTGCGCAGACACCTCTCGACCACTAACACAGCAGCTGAAGAAAGGCGCGAAATGGCTCTGGAACAGTGAGCAACAAACAGCTTTCGGCACGCTTTTGAAAGCGATTACATGTAACGCCTCCCTTCAACTGCCACATCTTAACAAACATTTTGTGTTACAGACCGATGCCAGCGATTATGGCCTTGGCGCAGTACTGTTACAGGAATGCGCAGGCGCTCTGCGGCCCGTTGCTTTCGCAAGCCACACTTTAACCGGTGCGGAACGCAACTACTCGGTAACAGAGAAGGAATGCCTGGCCATCATTTTTGCATTAAAGAAGTTCAACATGTTTTTGGATGGGCCTCAGTTTGTTATTCAGACTGATCATCAAGCGCTGTCTTGGCTGAAACGGTTACCTTATCCCTCTGGCTGATTGGCCCGGTGGGCGCTCACCTTGCAGCGCTACGACTACGTCATTGAGTACAAGAAAGGTCGCACTAACACAGTTGCTGACGCACTTTCACGTGCGTCGTTGTCTTTTGAAACCCAGGTCGAGCCGGAAACAGTGTGTGTGGTCACGACACAACCTGAAACCACGCAGTCCCGTTGGGGTACTTTGGTGACTAAACAGGAGCTTTTTGCAGCACAGCAGAGCGATGGCCTCTGTCGTAAAGTGTCGGAAAAGCTGGCGGCTCGTGATCCAGCTGACACAGGAAGCGATGAGGGAACGGACTGCTCGGAGAAGGAGACCTCCTGTTCTGTTTCTTTCCCCAGGTTGACGATGGTAATGTGGAATCACCGTTTCAAGTTGTTATCCCTCGCAAACTTCGCAAACCGTTCATAGCGTACTACTATGACAGTGCCTTAGCTGGTCACTCTTCAGGGCAGAAAACTTACGAAAAGCTGTGTCGTACGGTAACTTGGCCAGACATGAAACAGGATGTGTTACGCTACGCGCGTTCCTGTTCAGTTTGTCAAATGGCGAAAACACGTGGTGGCTTACCACTAGGAACAATGCAGTCAGTTGAGAGTACGTCACCATGGCAAATAGTAGCCTGTGACGAAATGGGTCCGTTTCCCATGAGCCCGCGGCGAAATCAGTATCTCTTTGTGGTGACTGACCATTTCACGAAATGGGTCGAATTGTTTCCTTTGCGCAAGCTCACTTCGTAGAAAGTGTGGGACTGCCTTCTGGAAACCTTCACCAGGTTTGGATTTCCCGCTCAGCTGATAATGGACAACGCGACGTACTTCACCAGCAAGGTCTTCACGGATTCCTGTGACGCCCTGGGAATTCGGCACAAGCGCACGTCCGTCTATCATCCGCAAGCCAACATCACGGAAAGGGTAAACCGAAAATGTATGCTTGCCGCGCATACTGAGCGTCACAAAGACTGGGATCTGAAACTGGCAGAAATAGCGTTTGCAACTAGAACGACAGTGAATCGCTCAACTGGTTTCACTCCTGCACAACTTAACCTGAGCAAAGAATTGAATTTTCCGCAGCACAGTGCTCTGACATGCGCAACCGCTTCTCCGAGACCTTATGCAAAGTTTGCAGATGACCTGAGGCAGAGGATGACTGACGCCGTACAACAAGCCAGACAGCACCTCGATGTATCGCACTTGGAATAGGCAGGATTTCCACGACTCCGAGTTCCACGACTGCTTTGCTTCGACCTCAAAAGTTGGCCGGACATCCCTTACCAAGCATCGAATCATCACAGCGGACACAGCGAGACCAATCCATCAAAACCCGTATCGTGTGGCCTCAAAAGAACGAGAAGCGATAGAAGAGCAGGTAGCCAAAATGCTTGAAGACGACGTGATTCAACCGCCAGAGAGTCCCTGGGCGTCACCTGTTGTTCTAGTCAAGAAGAAGGACGGCAGCCTGCGTTTCTGCGTGGACTATCGAAAGCTAAATCAGGTGACAAAGAAAGACGTTTACCCGCTTCCCCGCATAGATGATTCTCTCGACAGGCTTCGACACGCACGTTACTTCTCGTCCATGGACTTAAAGAGTGGATATTGGCAAATTGAAGTAGACCCCAGGGATCGTGAAAAAACCGCTTTCGTGACGCCAGACGGACTGTACGAATTTAAGGTCTTACCATTCGGCTTATGCTCCGCGCCTGCCACTTTTCAGCGCCTCATGGATACCGTGCTCTCGGGACTTAAGTGGAAAACCTGCCTAGTATATCTTGACGATGTAATTGTGTTTTCTGCAACGTTTGACGAACACCTTGAACGGCTGCAGGAGGTTTTGCAGGCCATACGGTCCGCAGGCCTGACGCTCCAGCCGGAGAAGTGTCACTTTTGCTTTGAGGAACTACAGTTCCTCGGCCATGTCGTCAGTTACGCAGGAGTTCGTCCGGATCCTGAGAAAGTTGCCCGCAGTCGCACAGTTCCCTATACCATCAGATAAAAAGGCTGTCAGGCGTTTTCTGGGCCTCTGCGCGTATTATCGGCGGTTTATACCAGATTTTGCACGCATTCCGTCGCCCTTAACTCGCCTCACGAGAGATGACGTGGCGTTTGTTTGGGGCGAGGAACATGAAGCTGCTTTCAATGATTTGCGGCAACGTCTACACACGCCCCCCAGTTCTTGCCCATTTCGATGAGACAGCCCCTACAATGCTCCATACTGACGCCAGCAATGTTGGCATCGGAGCTGTGCTTGTGCAGCGCCAGGAAGACGAGGAAAGAGTCATCGCTTATGCAAGCAGAACTCTGTCACGCACAGAAGCAAATTATTCAACAACTGAAAAAGAATGCCTCGCCGTGGTATGGGCAGTTATGAAATTTCGCACATATTTGTACGGCCGCCCATTCAAGGTTATCAGTGACCACCATTCGCTGTGTTGGTTGACAAGCCTCAAAGATCCTTCCGGGCGATTAGCACGCTGGAGCCTTAGACTAAAGGAGTTCGACATGACGATTGTGTACAAGTCGGGAAAACACACGGATGCCGACTGCCTGTCTCGATCACCGATAGAGTCGGCTGCTTCTCTCGATGAAGAGACGGCATTCCTCGGAATCCTCGACACGTCAACAATCGCAGACCGACAACATGACGATCCTGAGCTACTTGGCCTGAATAATTATTTAGAAGGACGAAGCCAGAAAGCATCCAAAGTCTTTGCAAGAGGATTATCGTCATTTTGTTTGCGAAACAAAGTCCTTTACAAAATGAACTTCTCGTCAAACGGGTCCACCTACCTGTTTGTCGTCGCTACCGCCCTTCGTTCTGAAGTATTGCAAGCGTGCCACAACGAGGTCACCTCTGGACATTTAGGCTACACGCGCACACTGAGCAGAGTTCGAGAGAGGTACTACTGGCCAAAAACTCGCCGCTGCCGTGAAACATCACGTTCGGACCTGTCTCGATTGCCAGCGACGCAAGTCACCTCCGACGAAACCAGCCGGTTTGTTACACCCAGTCCAGGTCCCGCCAACGCCGTTTGACCAGATCGGAATGACTGACTCGACTATAGCATCGGGGCGATGCTCTTCAAGGTGGAGGCAAATGCCGCGCCCAAAGTTTGCAGACAACGAAGACGATGTGCGCTCCGACAGTCTCGCGGAACGGGACATGGACCGAAGAAGAAGACGTGTTTGTGTTTATGGTTTCGCTTTGGCTGCTCCATAAAAACGGGCCGTTTGTCCTTGTGCCAAACATCTCGGTGTTCTGTTTACGGTGTACCGCGACAATATGATGAGCGTCGGCAGAATATTGACTTTGAGGTTGGTGACTTGGTGCTGAAACGCACACACTCTCTTAGTGACGCTTCGAAAGGTTTTTCTGCTTCCCTAGCAAACAGGTGGGACGGACCGCATATGATCACCCAAAAATCCAGACTTTCGTACATGCTGAAATATTTCTTGACTAACAAAGTGTTTGGCCCTATTCATGTATCTGATCTGAAACCCTTTTACGCACGATAAGACGCAGCTGCTGGAAATCCAGACATGCCACACCACAGCTCGGTCAGCAAGTCGCAGACGCCGCCAAGCATGTGGTACAACCTGCGTCCCCGGTGACGAATTAGAGAGGGGGCCAGGAAGCTGACGCTCATTTCCCTCCACCTGTGTTGTGCCGTTTCTCTCTCTCTCTCTCCCAGTTGTCATATTTTTTTTTCCTTGTGGAGAAAGAACTCGCAAGTGCCCCGACGGGCCTGATGCTGTGATGTTTTATTGTCCCGCCAGAAGCTCAGCATGCATGTTTTGGTCTAGTAGTTCTGAGAATGCAATGCTTATTTCGTTTTCTTTTGGAAAAAAAATTCAGTTTAGCTTCTACCATGGATCGTCTCCAACGCGGTCATGCACGATGGCGTCGCCATACGTACGCCAGGCCTCCTGCCCCAGTGGTCAGGACCCCAGAGTGGCCGCGGTTAACCCCGAGCCTGCCCGACCTGCGGCATCGTGCGACCCCTACTGAACGTCGCCACATGGACTGTCCTATCGGCATAGGCGTGCGCAGGGTTTCCCTTCAGGGGGGGGGCAGAGGGGGCCGAAGGTTCATCGTAGCGCCCCCCCCCCTATTAAGTCAATGTATGGGGCAGGGAATTTGCGCCCCCCTCTCTCAGGTGACTAGGGGGGGCGGCCGCCCCCTCTGCCCCCCTCGTGCGCACGCCTATGCCTATCGGGACAAACCTCCGTGGGTTGGGTTTCCCGGCTGCCTGCGGAAGATCAACCCGTGGTTCTGCGTGCTCTTCCGGCCCAGGAGGTGCCGGAACCTTTCCGGGGCTGACATTGGAGGGCAGACACCGCACAGAACCCTGCGCGGTGTATACGCAGGAGGAGCGGCGCCTGCTGTGTGCCCTGTGCGGGGTGCCAGAAGTTCACCGCAGCACGCACCTCGTGAGCTCCCTGCACGCTCAGCACACCGCGGCCGAGCGGGCACTTCAACATGCCTATGATTTCGTGGTTCCGCAGAACAACAGCTGCTTCTCAGAGCGCAGTTTCGCGCCGCCTGTTCCTTCTGAATCCGTAATACCGAACAGAACAACAGCGTAAGAGCGGTAGCAACATTTGTAAGCGGCAAACTATATTACAGCGACAATCTTCTGTCTGCCTTGCACGATCGACGCATGGGATACCCGGATGATTGCGTGCGTCCTGTCTTCTCTTTGTCGTCTTGTGTGGTTGCGTTGTAACTTTAACCTCTGTACAAAAGCACGTCGGTCGCCAGAAAATGAACATAGCATGCTTACGGGAAACAGCACGAAAAAAAAAAAACGAGACAAGAAAGATTAGCAGTACCAAGCGCTAACTGCCAACGAAGCGTCTATTTTTGCGAGCAATAGTAAGCTGTCAGTTTTTCGCTATGTTTTCCACAATGAAGCTTTAGAGGGCAGTGGGCTTAGGCATTACCACGAATGGCGAAGTGACTTCGATGGGCGTGACGTGCGGAAGAGCTTGAGCACATTAGCCGCAACGTCTTTTAATAGTCACTTGTCTAATAAATCTTAAATTTTTTTCTTGGGGGAGGGGGGGACACACGTTGGTCCCCAGGACGACATACGAATAAGCTCAAGCGCTGGTCCTTTTAGCTCTGTGTGTGTTTACGTCGGCAGCAAGTAAAACAGATCAAATACGGAAACTTGACATTTTTATTTATGTACAGAGACCACCAATTAAAACCAGAAAGAAGGCAGTAGTGGTAAGGAAGAACCTGCAATATAAACTTAACGGCGCCGGAGAACAAAACAGTACAATGTATTCCCAATTGCTCAAAATATTGTTGCACAGGTGAGGTAAATGTTAATGAGTTTTTAACTCAAAAGTGTTAAAATATTGAGAATTTTAGGGTCTCGTGAACACCTTGTGTAAACGCTGCAGCTGTCTAAAATCTTTTAACACGAAAGTGTTTTATGCCGGGGTCCACCAAGATTGCAGTGGCGTATTTCCGTCACGGAAATGACATAAAAAATACACATGATGAGAAGACAAAAAAGAAATGTTCCGTCAACGGGAGTCGAACCTACGACCTCTAGGTCCATTATGTAACTGCGCAAAAACGGACGGTGACACAAAAGAAGAGAAGGCACAAACAGGCGCGCCTGTTTGTGCCTTCTCTTTCTTTTGTGTCACCGTCCGTTTTTGCGCAGTTACATAATGAATCATTACCAACTGGCCCAACTTACCACTCTTCTGACCTCTAGGTCCGCGACAAGAGATGCCGGGCACGCTATCCACTGCGCCACGGTCTTTTTTTTTTGCTTTATTGCCTGTTCCCAGACATTATGCTACATCAACAATGACATAGGGTTAATAACAACAAACAGTGTCACTCCTACTAGACAGACACTAATTTTAAAATTCCTTGAGTGCTGTCTCAGGGTTCCACCCCTCGACAACCACTCGGGTACAAACTCCTGCGCATTCTGAAGTTCAACAAACTTCGACATGCACTCTCGGAAGTACATTCTTGCGGGTCTTGCATCTGGATCGCAGTGAAATCCTGCCATACGGGCCCGCCATAAACGGTCACATACTCCGTAAGCTGTACGAACGCGCCTTTTATATCTACCACTGTCCTCTCACTGTGCTCTTGCTTAAGTGAAGTAATGCATTGTGACCGTGCAATCCACGATTAGTTCCTTCAAAGCGTCGTTTCTACGCGTCTGTCCCATTCGGCGCGTTTCGAATAGGAAAAGTGCAATTTTGTCGACGCATTAACTCACCGCCAGGTGGCGACGTAATCCCCAGCGTCGGCATCCATCCATACCGAAGAAAGCTCTGGGACGCGCGAGTGCCTTAGCGTGGCTACGGTGGCTAGCGTGGCTGTAACTCCGCGTTCCCGACTTACGCTCGCCCAGCGAACAATCACAGCCGGCCAACGGGGAAGACACGACGCGCGTTGCGTTTCCCTTAGGTCGGGCAGTGGTGTTCAATAACTAACAAGCCGCGAGTAGGCGACCTTAGCCCAAGTTCGGCGTCCACTCAGTGACGCTCTTCTTGGTGTGAAACCGCTTACTCTCATTCCGCTCTCACCGTACAAGCATCTATGACAGCAAGAATTTGTTTAATCATGGATCATGGACGTTAGTCGTCGGGATACAGATGTACCACCAAGCGTCAACGTGGATGCATCCACGTTAAACGGTGCTATAACTGTCAAACACGTCAAACACCAATACACATTGTGCAAGCTGTCTTATATCAGTGTACAGAAAATATTCAACTACTTCTGTAAGGACAGGTTTCACTTTCGTGTTATACCGATTCCTATGACGGAGGGATCAACCATGTTTTTCTATTGATTTATTTACAGTGCTTCCAGAAAAACAATTCCATCCGGAGCGCTGGCGAAAGAAAAAAAATAGTGTCTGTAGCAATTTTGCGTGAAAACGTTCTTAGTTCAGGCAGCTGCTATGTTTGTTTTGCGCTGTGCGGGCCTTTGATTCACTTAAAAGCAGAAGCTTGTCAAGAAGTGGGAACTTCGTTCGTGGTCAAATAGAACAAAGCTACGCATCATGAATAAAGGCAAGCGTGTAGACATCGACGGAAGAGAAGAGAACCAGACTACATTAAAGGATAACTCGCAGACTTAAATCACATAGCTCAGCCTAAAGTATAATGCCCATCTTCACATTTGCATTGGTTTTCAGTTCTGACATCGACTCGAGTGCTTTCGATATCGTCCCACACTGCGCGCGCATATCCTTTTACATATTGGACGCATAAGCATCTTATGACCTTTCGACTTTGTGGCAAGAAAGGCGAGTTTTTAAGGAAACGTAAAATATTGCCTAATCGCCGGTTGGCTCTCCCTACTGCTGCTTTGGCGTTTCGTGTTCCACTGCGGTAAGAGTTGATTAAAATTACGCGATAACCGTAGTCAGGTAACTTGTGCATGTTACTCCATCATGTAGTTGACAGAGGAATGCGTACATAAATGTCAGAGGTTAACGTTTGTGTGTTACCGTCTTTACTGGGTTGCGAGGCGATCTACAACGTCTCGCATCACCAGCGTACTTTTCATGACAAGAGATTTCGGTCGTCAATTGATTTCTCGTAAGTACATTTTGATGGCAGCTGTCTGCGAACATTCTTGCTTTAATAGGCGCCTCTTCGTTCAGGTGAAGACCAGGGTCACGTATTGGAGTACTCGTGACTTTACGTCACGGGTTTCTCACCTACTTTCACCAGTACTGACAAAGTGTCGGCGATGAGCAACAAAGTTTCAGCCTATTTTACTAGACTTACATTTTTTTAATGGCGCTTAGATTATTGAATGGTGCCTTGAAATTACTGAATCAAAGTTTGGTATTCCAAACTTTGATTTGGTATTTCATTTCAAGTTCTGAAATGGAATACCAACTAAATTTCAGTTTCATTTCTTTGGTCTGGAGATGAACCTGATCGTTCTCGAAGTATAAAAAAATGTCGAATTCACCTCGCCATCAATGAAAATCATGCACGAATATCGTGCACACTTTGTAGCTTTTCTATTACCACTGATAAGCTCTTACGAAATCCATGTTGTGGATGCTAAGAAATTTGTTTTACAATAAATACTGCCGAGTGTGTTTAGAAAATATGCGTTTCGGCGTCTTACACCAAACCTATGTTAGTGCAGTGGGTCTGTGATTGGCTTTATGTGCAATGTCTCCATCTTTTGATATACGTATAATTTTGCTCATTTTCACTTCTTGAGGAAGTGTACGAGACCTGAATGATAATAATATAATGATTAGAGACAGGATTTCAGGCAAATGCCTATTTTGTTCCTTGCGTTCCTATCGTGTCACGTTGATATATGAGCACGAATTGGAGGTTAAGAAAGGCTTTTAGGGTGTTTTTATAGTGCCAGAAACGCCTATTTTCGGCGTTCGTGCCTAAATGCCTATAAGTGCCTATAAATGCCTATTTTCCAAAATCGGTGCCTGTATGAACACTATTTAACCCCTCAAATTTCACTTTCGAGTGCAGTTTGAGACCGTTATTCGTGTACCCGGGCAACATAGACCTTTAAGAACACCATGGTGTTCAAACTAGCCCTATAGTTGAACCAACTTCCGGAAAACAACCGCTAGCAGCCGTAAAATGGGACGCGCCGGCAATCTTACGCCAACGCGCTGACTGTCGCGGGCGGCTGGAGGAGGTGTTGAGGAGAGGAAAACACGCTATTTCTGCAACCCCAAATGGGAGCACGTCTCAGTGTCTGCTATAGAAAGGGGAGAGGGAAATAAAGATGGGAAGAGGAGAATAAGAGAGTGGCGTCCATGGTCGAAGGCGCGGCGGGTGGCTTCTACAGCCGTTTGTCCATTCCAGTGTCCTCATGGAAGTGAGCCACCTTGAAGACATGGGTGTGACAGTGGGCAGGAAATAGGAGGTCCCTCTGTGCAGCCACGGGAAGGTGGCGAACGAATGCGAAACCGTAGAGTGCCGTCAGGGTAAAGGAGAGTGTAAATCAAAAGTAAGAAAAATGTGAT